>LPNX010811038.1:97739-152357 GCA_001517045.1 Pseudotsuga menziesii
CCCATGTGCCCTTGCCAATTTGTGAGCCTCATGACATATTTGGGATCAACTTTTTACACCTATGGGGGATTTGCCTATTTTGGGTAAGCCTGCTTTATGCTAGTTTTGGATGCCTCCTTATGCATTTGATCTCTTGATGTATTCTATATATTCAACAACCTATGTTATTACAGGGTTGGCTATTGTACACTCAGTTAATATAATTTTGTGTTACAGCTCCATATTCAGTCTCCATTGTTAGCAATTTTGCATGATCAATTGATAATTGTTGTGGGTAAAATTAATCTATTGCTGGCCTGAATTTCTACAGGCTAAAGTGAACATTCATTCACTTATCCTTTTCCTTGGTTGGCTTCCCTATTTCTTTTTTTCAACCTTTTAGGCCTTCTTTTTGCAGCCATTCCTTCCCTTAGTTCGCTGTCCACTTTTCCCCACTTCTCACCCTTTTGGACAGCCCTCTTTTGCCTCCTCTTTCCACTTTTTGCAGCCCCTTTCCATCCTCTTTTTGTGCCATATTTTGGGCTGTACTTTTATCCTTTTAGGGATTTTATTTGCAGCCTTTCCTTCCTTTTGTTTGTTTTCCACTTGTTCCCATTTTCACCCTTTTGGACAGCCCTTGTTTGCCTCTTTGTTTCCACTTTCTGCAGCCCCTTTCCATCCTCTTATTCAACCATATTTTGGGCTGTACTTTCAGCCTTTTTTACCCTCATTTACAGCCCTCTTTCTCTGATTTTCATCCCTATTTATCCCTTAGTTTCCAGCCTTCTTTGACTTGCCCTATTTACAGCCCTCTTTCTCTGATTTTCAGCCCTATTTATCCCTTAGTTTCTAGTCTTCTTTGACTTGCTTTTTGACCTATTTTCACTCCCTTTCCCCTTCTCTTGCATTGCCTTTCTCTTTCCTCTTCTCTCCCTTCTTTTTGGTAAGCTTGGGTAGTTGTTTTTATCTAGTTTGTATATTTATTTTCAAGTTAGTTTTTATCAAGTAATCCTATAACAAGTGTATGTCTAGAGCTCTTAGTTTCAGGCAGGTGAAGGAGACCACAAAAGCCACAAGCAAGCAAGGAGTACAAAAGAAGAAAAAGTCTCTCTCCCTCTTCTCTCAACCCCCTTCTTTACCTGTTATTCCAAGAAGCAAAGAACACATCATCATTGTAAAAAACTAATAAAAAGGGCTACTGGGAGCAAGTCTCCTTTCTTTTATAATTCTCCTATTTGGGGGACGGGTGTTGTGTCATTTTTCATGATTTTTTAGTGTAGTTTCCTTTAAGCAATTAGTTTAGTTCTTTGCTTAGTCTCAGTTTCCATTTTTTTCTAATTGCTAGTTGTTCCTTAGCATAAACACTAATTGCTAGATTTATTATTGCATTTTGGTATCTTGTTATATAATTGTCAAATCATAAAAAGAACCAAAATCTCTTGAATCTCACCATAAGGTGGATCAAGAATGCTCTCTGTCGGAGAGTTTAATCAACCACATTCATCTTAATTGTTGTGATTTTTTAATCAATTAATTATTTAAGACTCTTGAACTTGCAAAAACACAAGTCAAGAGCACTCTCTATCAGTGAGCATCCTAAGTTTGCACAATCCCTACATTAGTTGCATATATATTTGTTAAGTCTCTCGAACCACTATCATAAGACGGGGTCAAGAGCGCTCTCTGTCGGAGAGTCTAATTAATTGTTTTAATAAAATCTTCAACACACATACCCCTTTAATTAATTAACTCCCTTCCCTCCTTACCAGAGTATGCTTTGACAGATCCTAAATCAGAATACTCAGAAATGAAATTGGATCTTTAAACCCTACAAGAGTAATTTAATAATCATTAAACACCCTTAACCAATGCACCGACATTGTAGGGGTCCTTCTAAATTACTTCCTATTAGAGGCGCTGGAACCTCCCGTGGTCTTAGATTCCTGGCTAGCTAGTCACTTGACAATATCAACTTGGGATACTGGGCGGTCCCGACATGTCTTAAACGGAGGAAACTTAGAAGAGTCTCTCAGCTTTGACAAACCTTCGTTGACACCCTAATCAATAGCATTTTTAAAAATTCTTAAAATCTACCAAGAGCACTTGCAAAACCTAATATTCACTAGATTAATTCCTAGACTTTATTTCATGCATTTATTTGACTCCATAAGGCACTGGTCCTTCATTATAATTGAGTAATCTTCTATCTTGATCAACTATCTATGTTTTTGCTGATTATATTTGAATGCTTAAGTTACAAGTCTGGAATATTTGCTTATCTTTCAGTCTCTTTCTAGCAACGTGGATTGCTCTGATTTACGTGTCACATTCAGAAACTTAATCATTTCTAATCACAAGTAACTCCTAAACAACACCCATCCGCATCCAAAACATCTTAAAACTTAACTTAAACATTGAGCCATAGAAAAATATTTGTTAGGGACTACCCCCCTTGGTTTCATTAGGAGTTATCCTAAATAGAGGAGCTAGGAGTAGGTGACAGTACCTAGCTTTGTGCTTGCCCCCAAGGTCACACCTCTCCCACTTTTTTAAGTGAGGAGACATCTTTCGGAATATTTCTACTGCTGGTGTGCGATCGACGAACAACAACACACACAAAACTATGACAGGGAACGACAATTTTCACAATCGACATCATGCCCATCGACACGATACCATCAACCACTTTCATAACCGACATCGACCGATGACCTCAATAGTTGCATCACTCATTCATGACTTCGAGCACCAAAACCAAATCACCAGCAATGCACACTCAAGTGTTCTTGCTGGACCATCATGTACACCATTAATACACCCCTCGACAAAAACATCCAACGCTTCAGCTATAAATATTGAACCGCCAAAGCATCATTCACCGCAATTAAAGCAGAGAGAGAAACAAAGAAACCAAATGACTAAAAGCCAAGAACACTGAATTAAAATCAATTAGCAGACTGACAAGATGGCACCAAAACAGACCAGAGCCTCAGCCAAGACCAAGGAACTACAGACCACAGAGACACCATTAGTGAGGAGACTAAAGAACATCAATAATGCTAAGATGAAAGAGGGCTCATGGACAAAACTATGGACCGAGATAAAAGAGTGGGATTACATCGACAAGAAGCATACCCCCACTATAGAGAAGATACAACACAGTACCATTGTAAATTATGTCAACACGCCACTCATGGCCAGTTTTGCAGGAACAAAAGAAACAACAGTAAAATGTATCATAAGTCGGTACCACAATGACCGATTTTACTTTGACCGACCGATCGACATCTCTGGGGAAGTCATTTAAAAACTAACAGGGCTATCAAACAAAGGAGACCCAGTACTGGTCGGTATCAAAGAAGGATTAGTCAAAGAACTAACAGGGTCGACATTAGACAAAAACTCAAAAGGGTTAATGATTAGTCACATAACACATCGAACACCACAGATTGTGGCCAAAATCATAACTATTACACTCACAATGTTAGGTCATGGAAACGACCTCAAACTGGATATGCTAGAGGCAATAGACACCATTGCAACCAATGGAAAGGTATATAGATGGGCTGATTATGTCACCAACATGATCAAAAACATCTATGAGAAATGCCAAGAGATGGGAGGAATTATCAGGTTCCCGTCCCTTATCGTATGGATAGTAATGTTCTCTATTTTCCCTGAAGGAGACAAAAACTTTCAAGAACCGACAAGATTTCATATGTGGAGACTCAAACCATTCTCCCAGAATGGAACAATGAAGGAACTTGCCAAGGGAAAGGTGTTCTTGGAAAACTGGCTCTAGCAACTCAAAGTCCGCATGACCAGATGGAGGGTGCCTCAGAACATCCAACGAAGTCTTCCCAAAAGGCCCACATCCAGCTAGAGCCTGACCATACCGCGGTGTGGTACATGCAAGGCGCCAAACCAAATGTAAAGAGCCTCGACTACTATCTGATAGTTGAAGAAATATTTCGAGAGCTATCTCGACAGACTGGAACAAAAGTGCCAATACCAGCAAGAGCAAAGGAAACAGACTTCTTGATAGAGGAGCCATTGACAGACCAGGAAAAGGAGGAGGATTATGAGCTTAAATTATACATTAGTACCTTTGTATCAGAGGAGACGCTGTTCGAAGGAACTACCAACTACAAATAATAATCAAGCCTCTGACAACACAAAGGGAAGAGACACACATAGAACAACAGGTACCCAATCTGGCTGAAGAAAGTCTCATCCCGACCCAAGACCCAAGGGGAGAAATAGAAACTGAAAATCCAGAGTATGCTCTCACCAAGCACAATATAACTAGATTGTCGAAGGAGATAACAACCTCGAGAAAAAGAAAGAAAACACAGGAACAAGAGCAAGGGAAAGGTAAGCGTAGGCTTATCATTGCAGAGTCTTCAGAGGATGCAGAGGAACTGGCAGCTACGACCCTCGACATAATAGAGGATGTTGCAGCAAACAAAGTGCCGATGGAGACCCAATTTCAAAAATTAATTGAGGCAGGGGCACAACAAGGTCGACCAAAGAAGGCGAAGAGCACAAACACTTCGATGGCCGAAAATGTTGTGGATCTTGTGTCTACACCCCCACCTCTGTCTCCGACAAAAATAATAGAGGAGCTAATACCTCAATAGCTTTCAGTAAGCCCACTGGACTTATACAAGAATGCTATGTTGGAGGCCATGAAGGAAAAATACGACCGTGATAGAGACCTCCAGGCATACATTGAAAAACTGCCTGAAATATTCACCACGATACAAAAAATCTCTACCAAATCCCTTTTGCTTGAAGCTAGTTGATCCAGACAACCTGGCAAAGTACTCCAGAGGATAAATAATTTTGCAAATGTGACTTCAACCTTTGAGAGAAACCCCAACACAGAAGCTAAATTTGTCACACGTCGGATCACGTCTATCACTCCGACCAACCCTGAACCGACCGGAGACGAGGAAGGAGAAAACATGGAGGAAATAAGTCGATAAATCGACCAAATTCTCTTCAAATTAGATTCTCCCCCTCATATCGACAATCCACCACTCGAACACACTTACACCAACCTAATCACACATGACCATTCACCAACCCCATCACCACCACCTCTCGACCCAGAACCCTTAATTCAACTAGCAGCACCAGAACCACCTCCACCTCCACCATTAGTGACAACTGCATCCATTTCTGGACCCTCTGCATCCAACCAACTAGAGGCACAACCATATGTAGCAGTCATCCCACCACCCCAACCAAAAATACCATCCATCACTGCTGCCCCACAAATAGAAAATCCAGACCTGACTCTCGCAGGTACACAGGTGTCGAAACAAGCAGAAACACAGAAGCACAAGAAGAAGAAGGAGAAAAAGAAGAAGGACCATCATGAACAGATGACAATGGTCCACATCAGTCAACTTGGGTTGACCACTGTGGTAGATGCAACCAAGTTGAAATATGCAGAGCTAGGACAACTCCTAGAAACACTGGCAGTTAAAGCAACGACATGGAGACAACAGAGACATAAGGAGCTCGACAACAAGGAAACAAAAACAAGTCAAGTTCCTCAACAAATGTAGAAGCCTTGTACAAATAGTGATACCAAGACCAGCAGAGGTTGACACCGACAAACCACTAGAAAAATCTTATCAACTGTTTGAGAGCGTGGTGTCAGCATTGCAGGAACAAATTTAAGACACAAAAGAGGAGCAGAAAGAAGAAACCATCCGACTATTGATGGAGCAGCACACAGCCTTTGCAGAAGCATACAAGGTGTTGCAAGATCACATGGAGAAGTCTATAATTATAGAATAATTATTGCGATACTGGCCTACTTACTACAGGCAAGTCTATCAGTGAACCAGGCATACCTGATAAGAGATGCAAGCACTGGAGAAGAGGAAAAGCACTGACGAAGCACCCAGATGCACAATTGAAGATAAAATAGTGCTTGAAACAGCTAAACTACAGAAGCTTGAGCAAGAAGCACATCAATGGGTGCAACAAGCCATTCCAAACCTGAAAAAAGTAGACATCATCTGCCCACAGATGAAAAAACTACTGGAGACAATGGAGGAAAAGGACCAGTTTATGGGTCCTGACATGGAAAAAATAGCGAAAGTTTCCATACCAGATAAAATGTCGATCTTATCCAGTCTGACTACACTAACCATCGACATACATAAAATTTTGCAAAGTTGGATGGATTTCCAATACCAACTGGCAGTGAGAGCTGAAACAATTGTCAAAATCTGTGTATAGAAAAGACCAACCATCAAACTTCACAGCCCATGAAGACCAAGCACAAACAAATGACTACTTAGATGGACAAATAATTTTTGGGTACCTCCCTGTTTCTTCGGGATGAAGAAACATTTTTTTCATGGGGGAGATGTTGGAGGAGCAAGTCGGTATGCCAACTTGAACGATAGCCGACTTAGTCGATCAGCTGACTAAGTCAGTTAGCCGACTAGTTAGAGATTAGGTCGGCCACCTAAGGTGTTGTCGGTTGAGTGAATTGACAGGTATTTATTTGTAATTGTTTGTAATTCATATATATTAGGCTGTTGAGCTAGATGAGAACTCGGTTCAGTTCTCTGTATTGTATGGACCCTCTCATGTTAATATAATCTGTTATTCTACCTACTTGTTCTTATCTCTTGTCTCTGTGATGTATGTATGTTTTAGTATGTATTATTGGTAACCCTATGTGATCTATGAGATTACAACAAGCACCTTACCTTGTAAAGGAAAGTGCCACAATGTGTGTATTTCTATTGGAGATTATAACTTTCACTCTAACATGTTTGCATGCCTGTAGGAGGATGTGATGTGATTTTGGGAACTCAATGGTTACACACACTTGGACCCATCTTATGGGATTTTGCTGAAATATGGATGCAATTTTCAGCCAATGGGAACAAACACAAATTCAATGGATTACAACCAAGTTCTCTCAGCATCATCAGTTCCCATCGCATGGAAAATATCCTTAAGATGAATTCACATGGTTTCATTTCTCAGCTCCATTTCATTCAGATGCAACCTTCAGCAGTCTCAACTACTCCCTTGGATCTTTCATTCCGATGCACCTTTTAGATGCCTTATTTTTCCAAGCTCTTCACTCTTAAGAGTGATGCTTACAACAATGGACTTGGGGTTGTCCTCTTCCAAGATGAACATCCCATTGCCTTCATTAACAAATCCAATTCTGGAAATAATTTATCCACCTCTACATCTGAGAAGGAAATCATGACTATTTTGCACACAGTACAGAAGTGGTGGCCATCCCTCTTAGAGAATCCTTTTGGCATCAAGATTGATCACCAGAGTTTGAAATATTTCTTGGAAAAATGGGTCTCATCCCCAAGAAAACAGAAGTGGGTCATCAAACTCAGGGATTATGACTATAAGAAGGCTCAGGACAATCTTGTGGTGGATGCTCTTTTCCACACATTTGATGCCCATGTTTCTCTTTCAGTTATTTCTATGCCTATTCCAACTTGGTTACACTCTATTCAGCAAGGCTATGTCAATGAATCATCATTATCTAAAATCATCCAACAATTGGCTAGTAACCCTTCTATGGTACTGTATTCCTCTTGGGATGGATTTTCTCTGAGATACAAGGGTCATCTGGTGCTTCCCCAGAGCACAGACCTTAAACATGTGGTCTTTTATGAACTCCATGCTTCTCCATCAGCAGCGCATTCTAGGTTCATCAAAACATATGAGCTGGCATGACGTAAATTCTTTTGGAAGGGGGTGCAACACGAAATTCAACATACGGTTGCCGAATGTGTTCCTTGTCAGCACCACAAGGGTGAAACTACACTCCATCCATATACCACCTCTTTAATCGCACAAATTTTTAATGGACTAGATATTCCTTCTTCATGGAATCCCTTATTCCATTGTCTCAGACCATAACACAACTTTCACAAGTCATTTTCTCCTCATTGACACCAAACTGCATTTGAGTTCAGTTTATCACCCACCAATAGATGGTCCGACTACAGTCGTCACCAAATATTGGGAAACTTATCTTCGTTGTTTCACCTCTGAACAACAACATTAGTGGGAAAAGTGGCTCCCTCTCGCTGAATGGTGGTACAATAATTCCTACCACACTACATCTAAAATGACTCCATATGAAGCAGTTTATGGTTAGGAACCTCCAGTACTCCTTCCATCCACCCCCAGTAGTTCATCAGTTCAGGCAGTTAACATGGTTCTTCAAAACCAATATCATATTATTCACCTCCTGCAGGACAATCTTCACATGGAAAGAGCCCGCATGAAACACTAGGCTGATCAACACCATTTTGAGTGCACTTTTCAAGTTGGTGATATGGTTTTTCGTCGTCTGCAACGTTACAAGCAATCCTCCTTGAAAGAAAAATGGAATCAAACACTCACTCCAAAGATCTCTGGCCCATATCTAGTTCTTCAAAATATTGGGTATGTTGCTTATAAATTGGCACTTCCTCCTTCTCGCATTCAGCAAGTGATCGACGCCAACATCAACGCACAAATTGTTTTACTAGAATGGGATAATGAAGGATCCATCATTTCAAAGTTGGAGGCCATCCTCAATAAGAGCACTTGTCAGCTTCTCTCTCGGTCCATCACAAAGGTCTTCAATTCAGTGGCCCGGCATGCAACCAGAGGATGCTACATGGGAACCACTCCTTCATATTTAGCAGCAGTTTCCACATCTAAAGCTTTGAGGACAAAGATTTTTCTAAGAGGGAGGGGATGTTAAGAACCCGTGTCAACCCCCCTCTTTATTTTGTTGGTATATTTTGTCGGACACATATGCTTTGTAAGTCATCCCATTAGTATGATGTATTATCCCACATTCATGAGGAGTAAGTAATAGTTGTTAAGTCATCTAGTTAATAGGTTGAATTATCCCACATTCATGTGGAGTAATAGTTGTTTAGATTAGACTTAGTATATAAGTATGTGTTGAGGCTAATGAAAGTATTGAAGAGTTATTTTGTATTGAGGTTGCCCCCTCAAAGTGGCCCGCGATCAATAAAATCTCTTTTGTGTTTCAATATTTCTATTATTATTGGGGCTCAAACCTTGAAGGTCCTTAATTTTGGCAACTCCGTGGTTTTGGTGTGAAGATTGTAAGCGGAGTTGCGGCCCAAAATAGTCTTAGGGGTTTCGGGGTTGGGTCAAAGCCCCTCTTTTTGTAAATAACCCATGGTTTAAGCCCATGGTTTTTAAGCCCATGGTTTAAATCCATGGTATTGTAATAGTGCACTTGTATAAATAGGCACTTATGTAAAGGAGTCAAAGAGATTTTTTTATGTTATGATGTTGATGTGATGCGAAGAAGCTAAGGTCTAATTTTGGGTTTAAGGTTAAGTCCCAGCTGAGTGTGTGGACGACCTCTATAGCTGAGTGCATAGAGGGTTTTGAGGAAAGGTTCTGCAGCTGAGTGGGTAGATTTGGGTTGTTGAGAATATTTGCATCTGAGTGCGCAGATCATAACTACTTGTTTTGTAACTTGTTGAATATAAATGCAGTTCTGTGGACATAGCCCCTACACTGGGGGTGAACCACGTATATCTGGTGTTGTGGTGGTTCTGTTGTTTTATTCCTCTTATGTTTTTATGCATTTGATAAGTAGATGAATGATAAGTAAGATATATTTCTAAGTACTAACTTCGTTGTGAATTCCCGGTTAAGGGTTAAGCAAGAAACTGTCTGTTTATCTAAACTGCGCAGCTATTTAAGTGAATGTCGAAGCTCTGTATTGCATAATTATTCTTTGTTAAGGCTAAAGGTACAGTAATATCCCTCTTTTTCCTGCAAAAACCTAATTTTGTGGTACCCCATAGCTGTTTCGGGTGAGACTGCAACCTGTTCGCAGGTTGTTGCCGAAAGGCCCAACACTATGGGTCTGTTTGTTGGTGTGAAGATAAAAGGATAAGAACCCGGGTCTACCCTAAGCCCAACAAATTGGTTTCATTGTCGGTTGAACCAATATATACTTCAAGAGGGATCTACGTCGTACCTAAAGGGATATGATTTGGAGGCCCTCAATAAAATAAATCAGTGAGTGGGATGAAGATACTTATCTAAAATTTGCTGAACAAGAGAATAAGGATCCTCGTCGTAGCTCAAATGACTTCTTGCAAAGGTACATTTTTTCTGATATTTATGAAATTTTCCTTGGTAGTATCCACATAGAATTGCACCAGTGGTTATCTAGGTTGACAGAAAGAAAGACAAACTTCGAAGAAGATCAGTCTCCTAACTGGACCCCAGAAAGAATTAAGCTGTTGAAAAGTGTGAACAACGTGATATGAAGAGCTGTTGACTTCTGGATAACACGAACCCTTGACGCATTTGTGACGGAGTTCGCCATCGACACACATACTTCTTTCAGCGAAGAAGAAATAAATTTTTTCAAAGGACCAAGGGGTAAGTACCTGAATTCATTAGGTCTGAAAATTAAAATGCTTTTGGCTGAGAAAGGCATATTGCTTATTGAATTAGATTGCTAGATTTATTGGTACTAACCTATGTTTGGAAGCGAAAGTGACTTCGACGAGCAAAGTGGTTTGCTTCACAATGGTAAAAGATACAAGAGAACTTTTGGATCCTATACCCTAGGCCATAATACCGGTGATACCTCATTAAGCCCAGAAGAGTCTGAATCTGAAGAAACCCCTTTTGTTAGAAACCCTCCTATAACTCCGCAGTGAAGACCTGTTACCCCTGAGAACCATTCGCAGTCTGCAAGTAACCCTAGTAGTCCTGTCGCGGGTCAGTCTACCTCAGTAAGTTCCCCTCCCCCTGTTACCAATCTCCCCCCTATTACCAGTTCCCCCCCTCCTCCCCCTCCTCTTCCCCCTCAATCCACTATGGCCCATGTGAATGATGATATCAAGCTCCCAGTATTTAAAGGAATTGGATCAGAGGATCCAGAGTAGTTTTGGTTCTTATGCGAAGCTGTTTGGACTACTAAGAATATTATGGATCAAAATACAAGAAGAGTGCAACTAGTCACCTCTTTTAGAGACTGAGCTTTGACCTGGATTATGAATTTTTCCAGTACTCAGACATATGCCTTGGCTGACATTAAAAAAGAAATGATCAAAGAATTCAAGAAACCTAAATCAGAGTCACAGTGTATAACTGAACTGAAAGAAATTCAACAGAAGTGAGGTGAATTAGTCTGGGACTTTGATCAGAAGTTCAAGGTTCTGTTGGATCAAGTTAGTTTCACTATTGGACTAGAACAGCATAAATAATGGTTCATTGTAGCACTATTGCCTCATATCAGGACTCTACTTATGCAACAAAAGGTTGCTGATTAGCAAGAGGTGTTGGAAATTGCTATGAAACTTGAAACAGCTCCTGTTGGATATAATTCTGGAATAGCCCAGATACAGGTGCAGTTAGCATAAATGGCTTTGGAGCTTCGCAACATGAAAAAAGGGAAAGCTACTCATGAAGAGGTTTGGTGTACATGATGTAAGACAGAAGGTCATGACAAAGAACAGTGTCCTGCATTAAGAAATTATTTGAATACTGGTGCACCAAACCCATTTAACCCTAATTTCCTATATTGTGAGATCTATAGAACAACTGGCCAGCATCGACCTAAAGATTTCTATTTACTGTAGAGATATGTTCAAGTACCTAAGAATCCCTACTGCAAGTTCTGTAAGTCAGTTGGACACAACGAAGACGAATGTCGCAGCTTTGACCTCATGAGAGAGAGAACCTATGATGCTTATAGGGTACAAATCGATGCACAAGGCAATGATGGATATGGTTACCGTGGTGGTACACCAGGTCAAGGTAATTTCAGAGGTCGAGGTTGTGGTGGTATGCCTGGAAGAGTTCGAGGCCATGTTATTTGCTATAACTGTAATCAGGTAGGACATGTAGCTAGAGACTGTCAAAACCCAACTACGATGTGTCGATATGGAAGGGCAGTCGATCATGTGATTGAGCAATGCCCACAGTTGATAGCCAAGATACAAGAAAGAAATGGCACTCCTACTTAGAATCTTCAGATGATTGCTGTAGAGAAAAGACCTGTCCCAGCCATTAATGTTGTTACAAGGAGTGGAGCTATGACGCAGGTGCAGAATAAGGGGAAACATCCTGATGAGGCTTTGGTCCATAAGACCCCAGAGAAAATTCCAGCCTTCGATGTTGGACGAGAAAAAGGAACATTTATGGTAGCTAAAAAAGACTTTGCTGACCTAAGAACATCAATAGCAACTACGCAACAGCATCAACATCAGTTACAATTCCAAGAAGCTTCACCGGATCAAGTAAGTACACTGACATCATTTTTACAGAGTTGTACGAAGATATTAAGAAATTAGAATGCTTTGAATGAGTTACAAAAAGTTATTCAGTCTTGCAAACCTCAACGAAGCTCTGATAGAGGAAAAACTGTTAATAGAGTTAGAAGGACTGGAAGAGAAATGAGATTGCATGCTCAGATAGGATATTATGACATGATTGATATCATTTTTGACCTGGGATCAGAAGTGAATGTCCTAACTAAAAAGACATGGGAACAAATGAGAAACCATACACTTGAATGGTCCCCTATACATCTAAGATTAGCCAATCAGCAGAAGATTGTGCCCTTGGGAATATTCCCTAGTGTACTAGTGGATATTGATGGAGTCAGTACCTTAGCATATTTTGAAGTCATTGAAATAATTAATGATAGAAACCCTTATCCAGCATTGCTAGGAATTGAATGGGAAATAGACAATTATGCAGTAATC
The DNA here is from genome assembly GCA_001517045.1 of Pseudotsuga menziesii. Classification (NCBI taxonomy): domain Eukaryota; kingdom Viridiplantae; phylum Streptophyta; class Pinopsida; order Pinales; family Pinaceae; genus Pseudotsuga; species Pseudotsuga menziesii. The sequence continues at coordinate 110,492 of LPNX010811038.1, forward strand.
AACCTTAAGAATAGACATATGACTTTTGAAGGAAAGGCTTGAGAGTCATAGTACCGTTGGACCCTTCTCAATGAGAAACGTATATAGAGCTAGTCAAAGATGAAGGTCAGGATGTTTTGGATCATATTTACAACATCACAGCTAAATAAGAAGACTATGTTAACCCTACTGCTGAAGGTATAATGGATTGGCAGTGTGACAGTTCTTGCATGACTGATTCAGACGAAGGCCTAGAAAATTGGCAGAATAGACTTTATTAGCTACATGGACATCGATGTGCAAGAATTACCAAGTCTATCAGATGGGTTGGCTCACAGACAAGAATCTTACCTACTTTTGATGGCTTGACAGACCCATAATATTTTATTGTACAATTCTCAGAGCAAGTACCCGATTCACAGAAAATGGAGACTCTAGATTCAGTATTCAGAGCCACAGCTGCCAGATGGTGGAATGTTCACAAAAAGAATATTCATAGTTGGGGATCTTGTCAAAAGTTTCTTCACCTGAGATTCATGGATCAACCTCAGGAGGTACGAAGCAGATTTAATGGTAAGACTAGCCCTTAGGAACATTTGGAGCAGTTTTATGAAGCATGGAAGCATGTACCTTATGAAGAATGGGTACATATGTTTGTACACACTCTGGAACCTGTAGCAAATAATTGGTATGCAAAGGTGGAGCTTCACCATGGTATTGTAAGTTGGGTTAGCCTTGTTGATATTTTTGTGCTCACATTTTCTATTAATGAGGTTTTCCCTACTTTGGACATAGCTATTAGGCTGATCCATACTAAGGTGTTTGATGATAAAGAAATAGCCGAGTACCAACCTGATTGGAAGGAACAAGAAGCTAATGCAGTAGAATGCTATAACCTCACCATTGATGAAGACGATGACCCTTGCAACATTAATATTCCCGAGTCCGAAGGACATTGCAAAGTACATGGAATAGCAGTCGAATCACCTGAATTAACTCATCCCTTGAAGACAAGGAAAGTAAACATTGTATCAGAAGAAATTCCTAAGTACGCTACCATTGGAGATTACTGGGACGAAGAAATGGTAAGCAAAGTGGCTGAACTTCTCCATGAGTATCAGGACTTATTTCTGACGAAGTTCTCAGAAATGAAAGGTATCCTCGGTGATATAGGAGTGATAAAAATACCTTTGAAAGTTGATGCGAAGCCTATGAAGCAGCGCCCTTATAGGCTGAACCTTAAGTATAAAGAAAAAGTCAGGATGGAGCTAGATAAGATGCTCACTGCAAGAATCATTGAACCTGTCGAAGAGTACGAATGGGTCAGCCCTATGGTGGTACAAGAAAAGAAGACCAAGGGAGAAATCAGAATTTGTGTTGATCTGAGGAAGTTGAATGATGCCTGTCTACATGATCCTTTTCCTACTCCCTTTACAGATGAAGTTTTAGACAATGTTGAAGGTCAAGAAGTGTATTCTTTCACTGATGGATTTTCAGGTTACTGTTGGAGTAGGGTCCCGTAGCTACAGAAGAAGCTGCTAGTTTTGGCAAAAAGATAAGTTTTGGCGAAAAGAAGATAAGGCGGAGCTACGACGCTGTAGCACGGTTCCAGCTGCAGAGTAGAGCCGGAAACCATGACTTTGAGATACGAAAGTCAAAGAAAGGCAACGGTACCTGAGCGGCTGAGAAGGGAGAGCTCACCCACTGCATTGAAGGTAGCGGTGGAAGACAGGAGGGCTCAGCAACCCTCATAAAGAAGAAGGAGCAACGAGGCTCAAGCATTGAAGACGAAGGACAGATAAGCGAAGCGGTGCATAGTACCCATGATCAGTGCCGGGAAGCATGGAAGACTGCAGAGAGCTGTGGTGTGACGGGAAGTGGCTACCTCAAGGACAGAGAGGACTGACTGTCACTAATTAGGTTTTGGGTTACTGCTGGGACAGGCCCACAGTGTTGTAATGGCATGACCTTTGGGCTGCCTATATAAGAATGTAATTTTGTATTGTAAAGGGTTAGCTAGTTGGTTAGATAGAGAGATAGTCATGATTGAAATAGGCAATAAGGGTAAGTAGACTATTGTAAAAGACGAGCTCTAGTTCTGGGTCTAGCGGTAGAAATCTTACTGAAACCAGTAGCCGACTTGTAGAGCATGCATGTAACGATCCGCAGGGATCGACTGAGGGGGAAGAGTATATTGTAAGAGCGACAACGTAAAGGTAGAGAAGAAAGATCTAAGAGAGAAGATCTTGAGCTGCATATGAGGTGCAGCAGAACTATGTTTGCCTTCCCTTAATCTATAATAGAGAAGCACAGTTTTGTGGACGTAACTCCCATCCTAGGGGCGAACCACGTTAAAATCCCGTGTTCTGTGATTGATTTGCATATTGTGTTTACTTGCTGCATCTATCCGATTATGTTATGCAATTTGCTTACAATTAATATATGAATAAGTTGTTTGGTTACAGCACTACAGAAAGGTATATACAAGTCGAAATCCTTGGCACTTTGTATAATGACTTAGTTATGCTTGCCTTAGATAGTTAATTAATCACAGTAAGACAGTCTGGGTATCAAGTCTTGCGCATCGACATGAACAACGTTAAGTGCGCTAAGCCGCGGGCGGAGGGTATCACAAGAAGGCGATATTGCACCGGCAGAGGAGCTACGGTGCACGATACCGTAGGTGGAGGACTTAGTGTTGAGCAGGAGTTACGTGTCACACGGGGTGCGGCGATGCGGTGAGACTAGGACTATTGTAAGAGAGAAGAGTCCACGCGATGTGTACAAGGGTAGAGATACCGCAGCTAGAAGGGCCGTGAGTGGGGACTAGACCACGCATCGCAAGCGGAGGATCGCACGGTGTGCAGGAAAGAGATCTCGTAGCTAGGAGAGCTGCGAGCCACCAGTAGGATTGCTACAGAACCTGGTCCAAGACACTTGAGTCCTTGGCCAACCCATTAGGATCTGGCGGTCTGTCGCTATTGGGAAATAGGGAAGACCCGGGTTTAAACCTTTTAAGTCGCACCAACAAAAGGCCCACTGTGTTGGCCCTTTCGGCAACAACCTACGCACAGGTTGCAGTCTCACCCGAAACAGCAATGGGGTGCCGCAGAATCAGGTTTCTGCAAGTAGAGAGGGATATTACTGTACCTTAGCCTTTACTAGCTTATTAATCAATAACTACACAGCTGTGTCATTCACTTTCATACAACTTCGCAGATAGATAAACAACCGTGACTTGCTTAACCCACTACAGGGAATTCACAGTGAAGCTTGTTATTAGCAGTGATCTAAGTTATCAAATGTATACAGTTATTAATGCATAAAATACAACATGAATAGAAACAACACAAGAAACCACAACACCAAATATAACATGGTTCACCCCCAGTGTAGGGGCTACGTCCACAAACTACGTTTTATTCAACTTGCTACAAAACCACATTTTGATCTGCGCACTCAGCTGCAGATCCCTTCAGTCCTTAACAGCCGCGCACACAGCAGTAGGCCTCTGCGCACACAGCTACAGATCTTTCCTCAATATTCTTACAAAACCCTCTGCGCACATAGCTACAGAGGTCATCCACGCACACAGCTAGGACTTAACCTTTTCTTACCAAATCAGCCTTTTCTTTCCTTAATATTTCTTACATCATAAAACCTAACCTTTCTTATTTGCACAAGTGCCTATTTATAGCACACTGTTTACAAAAACAAGGATTCAATACCATGGGCACCCAAAACCCTAAACCCTGGTCTTAAGCCGCGGGTTTATTACAAAAGAAGACTTTGATTTAACCCCCGACACCCCTAAGACTATTTTCAGTCAAACCTGCGGAGTTACCCATCTTAAGGACCGTTGAGGTGCGCGCCCTAACAGGCCCCTAAGACTCACCAGTGTCCCGTCCCGGGACACTTATCTGCTCGGCTGGTGGTAAATTTGCTTGGCAAAGACATTGTGCGCTGGTTCCTGGAGTCCGTCCTGCTAGTGGCTGGCTGCCTGCTTCTTTTTGTTGCTTGATATCGGTACGGAAGAAGGCCTTGTGGGTCCATCTGCAACCCAATCCTTTGGTCGGGTTGGCGATACTTAACCATCCACAGCTTGAGGTCCCCTGGAATTGTGTGTCACGCTACATAAGACACACAGCTGCCATGGTTCTACTGTGTTGGGAGATTTCAGGGTGGGGCTCGCCAGAGTCGTTTGGCGAGGTCTTATGGCCGTCGTGGCTCCATGTTAGAGAAAATTTGTGCCTGCCTTCGCCTGGTTTAGAGCAAACTTCTGCCTGCCTGTGTACCTGAACCGAATACAACTGTACCGGCAGATTACTCAAAAGATTCTACAATCCTCTCTCTCTGAACTCTCGTACTAGCTCCTGAACGTCACAATTATTTGACATGGTTCCTGGTAGACAAACTTCACAAAGTGCTTCGAGGAAGATTTCATAAGCCAATGTAGCTTACTTATAAAATTCTGTTACAGAATCTGTCATCATAGTGTAGTAATGACATCAAATCTTCTTAGATACCAGAAATCTCAGCACACCCCGCCTGAGATTTTCCTGAAATCTCATAATTACAGTTATGAATATTAGCTCATGTGCCACCACTGTCAAATGTATTTGGTCCCATCCATCTCATCCTATACTGCGACATAGTTCCACCCTATGATATAACAACCACTTTCCCCTTCGTCACAGGTTGAACCTGCGTCCCCTGACCAACCTTCGGCTTCCCATACGACATACCCCAGCATGGCGAGCAGCTATGCTGGGTATGTAAACTTTTCTTTCTTGGTGCTACCTTCAAGTCTGAGGACTTGGCCTGTCCCTGTACTTCTTTAGACGACTCCCATTTATCATAGAAGGGAAGAGCTCTCCATTCAACTTAGCTAATTGGACTGCGCCCCCATCAGTAACTTTCTGGACTATATACGGTCCCTTCCAATGTGTTTTAAACTTTCCGGGGAACTTCATAAATTTGCTATCATAGAGGAGCACAAGATCACCCTGCTGGAATTGTTTCTTCTTAATGTGTCTGTCATGCCACGCTTTTTCTCGAGCTTTCTGGACCTATTGTTGGAAACCTGCAATAAACCGATCCTCCTTGAGTTCTAGTATCTGTTTCAGTCTCTCTGTTATTATGGCTGGGTCATCCATCTCGGTAAAAGCAGATATTCGGAGGCTGGGAACAATGTATTCCATAGGCATGACAGCTTCTTGCCCATAAACCAATCGGAAGGGTGTATGGCCTGTCAAATTTTTGCAAGTAGTTCTGTAAGGCCATAGCACTGCTGGAATGCGAAGGTCCCAATCATTTCTGTTAGCATTACAAATATTCATCAAAGCATGCTCCAGGATCTTATTAAAATCTTCGACAGTCCCATTGGCTTGTGGATGATAGGCTGTACTTTTCTGATGGTAAACTTGAAATTCTTCAGTCAGCACTGCAATGGTTTTATTTAAGAAATGTGATCCTTGATCGCTCATAAGGACGTGAGGACACCCAAACCTGGACAAGATGTGATCGAAGATGAATTGTGCAGCTGTAGCAGCGCTACAGTTCTTGACCGATTGGGCTTCAGCCCAACGGGTAAGGTAGTCAGTTGCTGTAATAATATATCTCGCACCAGACTTCTTCGTGGGGGGGTTGATGGGGCCAACAAAGTCAATGGCCCATTTTTCAAAAGCTTGTAAGGTTACCTGCGGAACTAGGGGCATTTCATCCCGCCGATATGGTTTTCCTGTCCTTTGACAGACGTCGCATCTGTGGCAATATTCTCTTGCATCCTTGTGAACAGTGGGCCACCATAAACCGGCTTTCAAAATCTTCTGTGCTGTCGCTTTCCCTGCATAATGACCTCCTGCCGCACTAGAATGTGCCTCGGCAGAATCAGGGGTCGTTCATGCTCCAAAACACACCTGTGCAGTATTTCATCTGGTCCCATCTTATACAGCTGGCTAGATATTAGAGTGAAGTCCATTGCTCGCACTACCAGCTGCTTTTTCTATTGTGTGGTCATTTCAGCAGGTGGAAAACCTGTAGACAAGTACTGAGCAATATCCTGGAAGTAGTCATCAACTATCTGAATGGAAAATAGCTTTGCATCAGGGAGGCCCTCATCCAAACTGGTGGGTTCTTCTCCTGACTTGAGCCTCGACAAGTGGTCAGGTCCTATGTTCAGTCTCCCAGGTTTAACTATGATTTCGAAGTCATATTCTTGGAACAGAATCAACCATCTGCATATTCGTCCTCCTAGCACTGGCTTATTAACCAAATATTTCAAAGCAGAATGGTCAGTGAACATCTTAAAATGTGATCCTAATAGATAATGTCGAAACTTCTGTAGTGCATACACCATAGCAAGGCCTTCCCGCTCAGTTGTAGTATAATTTTTCTCTGCAGTGGATAATTTTCTACTGGCAAAAGAAATAGGGTGGTCGATCTGACCTGCACCTGGTTGAGCCAATACCACCCCTAGAGCAATGGAGGATGTGTTGACATGCACATGAAATTCTTTGTTCCAGTCAGGAAATACTAGAATAGGGGCAGTAACCATTTTTTTCTTCAAAATGTCTAAGCTGGCCTGGCACTCCGGTGTCCATTTGAACTTAGTATCTTTCTTCAACTGCCTTTCCATCGGAGCGGTAATTTGAGCATATCCTTGGATGAATTTTCTGTAGTAACCAGTGTGACCGAGAGTCGTGCACAGTTGTTTGACAGACTTCGGGGGTGGCAGATTTACAATAATAGCTATCTTCACAGGATCCATCATTAATCCTTGCTTACAGACAATATGACCGAGGATTCCAAAAGGGGCACAAAAGATACACTTTTTTATATTTAAAGCAATCTGGTGCTGTCTACACTTGTTTAACATAAGTCTCAAACTAGTGAGGTGATCTTTTACTAGCCCAAAAATAGTCCAATCATCGAAATAAACTTCTAAGAATTTATGTATATACTCCTTGAATGTAGAGATGAAGACCCTAGAAAATATAGCAGGTGCATTCTTTAGCCCAAAGGGCATGACAGTATACTGAAAGGATCCCATTTCGGTAGCAAATGTTGTCTTATGCCGGTCCTCTGGAGCGATTCAGATCTGATGGTAGCCAGAAAACCCATCAGTGAAAGAGTATATTTCTTGGCCTCCAACATTGTCGAGCACTTCATCTGTAAAGAGGGTAGGAAAGGGATCATGCAGACAGGCATCATTTAATTTCCTAAGGTCGACACAGATGCGAATTTCACCCTTAGTCTTCTTCTCCTGGACCACCATAGGACTGACCCACTCAGATTCTTCCACAGGCTCAATTATTCCTGTGGCAAGCATTTTATCGAGCTCCACCTTGACCTTTTCTTTATACTTCGGATTCAATCTATGAGGCCACTGTTTCACAGGCTTTGCATCAGGTTTCAAAGGGATCTTCATTACGTCGATATCACCTAAGATACCCTTCATTTCGGAAAACTTTGTTGGGAAAAGATCTTGGTACTCGTGGAGAAGTTGGGTTATCTTGCTGACCATTTCATCATCCCAATGGTCACCAATTGTAGCAAGCTTAGGCTGTTCTTCAGATCCAATGTTAACTATGCGTGTCTTCAAGGGCTGGTTTACTTCCGAGGCTTCGATGACTGGTCCTTGCACATCACAGCATCCTTCTGATTCAGGGATAGCGATATTGCGCGGGTCCTCATCCTCTTCAATGGCGAAGTTGTAACATTCTAGGGCGTGGGATTCTTGCACTGTCCAATCCGGGTACTGTTCGACTAGTTCTTGGTCATCAAATACCTTGGTATGGATGATCCTAATAGCTGCGTTTAGAGCTGGGCAGACATCATTAGTAGAAAAAGTATGTATGAAACTATGGACAAGACAGTCCCAACTTACAGTATCTAGGTGGAGCTCAGCTTCCTCGTACCAAGTTCGAGCTATTGGTGCTAGTGTATGGATGAATCGATGTACCCATTTGTTCCGAGGTACATACCTCCATGCTTCATAGCAGTTTGCCAAATGCGCTTGTGGACTAGATTTTCCATCAAACTTGCTTCGTACCTCCTCAGGATGGTCCTTAAATCTCAGTTGAAGGAGCCTCTGATAGGCTTCCCAGTTAGGAATCTGTGGCTTATGGCTCTTCCACCATCTGGCAGCTGAGACTCTGAGTGTTGACTCTAGAGAAGTCATTTTCTGTGGCTCCGGTATCTGACCTGAGAATTGTATGATAAACGGTTCAGGGTCTGTTGAACCATCAAAAGTAGGGAGAGCACCTGGTTGTGAGCTGAGCCATCGGAGAGATTTAGTAGGTCTGGTAATACTATGGCCATGGAGCTCAGATACTTGGTTCTGCCAACTCTCTAAGTCATCCTCCGAGTTGGTCATACAGGAGCTACCAGACTCCCAATCTGTGGTAGGAGGATCCTCAGAACCTCAGTCCTGCACGGTGATAGTGGAGATATGCTCCACATCATCCTGATCCTTTTGTCAGAGTGGTTCCGTGTACCGTTCCCCCTGTGAGGGATCCAGGGGTAGGATGACTCTCAAGTCTTCCCCTTCAAAGATCATCTGTCTCTTCTTTAGGTTAATAACTGCAGCATTTTCCATTGCCCATTCAATTCCTAACAAGGTTGGGTAGGGGTCGCTGTCATCAATGATCTCAATTACTTCGAAGTCCACAACAGTACTGACCCCGGCAATATCTGTTCGGACACTCAGGAAACTTCCTAGAGGCACAATCCTTTGCTGGTTGGCTAGCCGCAACTGGATAGGGGACCAGGAAAGGGGGGGTTTTCCCATGTGTTCCCAGGTTTGTTTAGTTAACACATTGACGTCAGACCCTAGGTCCAAGATAACATCAGTCAAATGATATGCCCCTATCTGAGCATCCAATCTCATTTCCCTGCCGATTCTGTTCACTCTATGAACAATTTTGTCTTGAACAAAACTGTGGTGAGGTCCGCAGGAAGCAATGACTTCTTGCAGCTTAGTTAGAGCATCCTGATCTTGTAACAGTTTGAGGCAACTTTGTAAAAAGGAGGATAGGGTACTTACGTCATCTGTCGGGGCTTCCTGGGGCCACGAAGATAGTTGCTGAGATTGTGTAGGTGTAACGGATGTGCTAGGGCTAGCAAAATCTTTCTTAGCTTCCATAAATGTCTCTCTTTCTCTTGTGATATCAAATGCTGGGATTTTCACAGGGGCCTTATGAACCCGAGTGTCGGCGGGATGTATTTCTGTATCCGGTGGGTGTGTCGTAGCTCCACTCCATGTGACAACATTGATAGTTGCGGCAGGTCTGGGCTCAACTGAAATCATCTGAATATTCCACGTGGGGGCATTCTGTCGTGCCTGAATCTTAGCTATGAGCTGTGGACACTGCTCAATCACATGATCTACCGCGCGGCAGTATCGACTTGTCGTAGTAGGGTTCCGACAATCGTGAGCCAAATGCCTAGCTTGGTTGCAATTATAACATACCAACTGGCCTCGGCCTCTGCCGGTCATACCACCACGGCCTCCAGACGAAACTCTACCCAAGGCACCCCCCTGGTAACCAGAGCTATCATTACTGGGGCCGTCATTGCGCACCCGGTAGGCATCATAGGTGCGGCACTCATCCTCATTATGACCTACGGACTTGCAGAAATTACAGTAGGGGTTCTTAGTTCCCTGTCCGTACCATTGTAGCAGGTGATAGTTCTCAGGTCGGTGCTGACCTGTTGTTCTATAGAGCTCACAATATAGAACTTGTGGTGGAAATGGGTCCGACACGCCTGTACGCAGGTACTTGCTTACCAGAGGGCACCATTCTTTGTCATGACCTTCGGTCCGACATTGCCTACACTAAATCTCTTCGTGATCAGGTTTTCCCTTTTTCATCTCGCGAAGTTCTAGGGCCATCGTAGCTAGCTGTGCTTGTATTTGAGCAATACCAGAATCATCTACGACAGGGGCAGTCTCCAGCTTCATTGCGATTTCTAGAGCCTCTTGCTGCTCAGCAACCTTCTGTTGCATGAGTGGAGTTCTAATATGTGGTAATAATGCCGCGATAAACCATTCCTTATGCTGCGCAGGACTAATGGTGAAGCTGACTTGGTCGAGGAGGACTTTGAATCTCTGGTCAAAGTCCCATGCAGATTCATCGTGCCGCTGTTGAATCTCTTTGAGTTCGGTGATGCTCTGCGATTCTGATTTAGGATTTTTAAATTCATTGGTTATTGCGGCCTTAATATCATCTAGCGTAGGGCTCTGAGTACTGGAGAACTTCATGAACCAGGTCAAATCCCTATCCCGGAAGGAAGTAATGACCTGCGCGGCTCGTACATTTGGGTCTGCAATTTTCTTCGCGTTCCATACTGCTTCACATAAAAACCAAAACTGTTCGGGGTCCTCTGACCCCGTGCCTTTGAAGATGGGGAGATTAATGTCATCAACCAGGTGGGCCATGGCGGTTCTGGGAGGGTTGGGAGGGGGACAGGATGTCGAGGGAGGGGGATTTACAAAGGCAGATTGACCTGTGGCCGGAATACTCAGACTTGGTTGACTGGCAGACTGCGACAGACTTTCAGGGGTAACAAGGCTTCGCTGCGGGGTGACAAGGGGGCTTCCAAGCGAAGGGATTTCCTCTGAGCCTAACTCTTCAGAATTTACAGGGGAAGACGTGGTAGTATGACCTAAGGAATAGGAGTCAAAATCTCTTTTGTACCTTTTTCCACTTCGCAGCAAACCACTTTGCTCGTCAGAGGTATTATCACTTGCAAACATATGTTAGTACTACAAAGCTAGCAGTCTGATTCAAACCACAATATACCCTTTGCAGCCAATAGTATTTTAATCCGTAAGATTAATGAATTCAAAAACTTACCACAGGGACCTTTGAAGAACTGCCATTCAGCTTCACCAAAAGAGGTACTTGTGTTAATGGAAAATTCTGTTACGAAAGCTTCCAATGTGCGTGTCATCCAGAAATCAACAGCGCGGGATACCTCGTTGTTCACATGTTGCACAAGATTGACCCTTGTGGGGGTCCACGTGGGAACCTGTCGAGCTTGGCAGTTCTTCCTTCTTTCTTTGTAAAAATTCACGTGCGCTACAACGTGAATTTGTGTTCTCTTGTTGCACGAATTGCAGATAAGTCTCAGCAAACCAATCACCGATTTCCGTCACAGAGGGCCTCCAGAACATAGCCCTCGAGGTGCGACGTAAACCCCTCTTGAGCAAATACTGAGTTCAACCGGCAACGGAACCAATTTGTTGTGAAATAGGGCAGACCCGGGTTTAAACCTTTTAAGTCACACCAACAAAAGACCCACTGTGTTGGCCCTTTCGGCAACAACCTACGCATAGGTTGCAATCTCACCCGAAACAACAATGGGGTGCCGCAGAATTAGGTTTCTACAAGCAGAGAGGGATATTACTGTACCTTAGCCTTTACTAACTTATTAATCAATAACTACACAGCTGTGTCATTCACTTTCATACAACTTCGCAGATAGATAAACAACCGTGACTTGCTTAACCCACTACAGGGAATTCACAGCGAAGCTTGTTATTAGCAGTGATCTAAGTTATCAAATGTATACAGTAATTAATGCATAAAATACAACAGGAATAGAAACAACACAAGAAACCACAACACCAAATATAATGTGGTTCACCCCCAGTGTAGGGGCTATGTCCACAAACTGCATTTTATTCAACTTGCTACAAAACCACAGTTTGATCTGCGCACTCAGCTGCAGATCCCTTCAGTCCTTAACAGCCGCGCACACAGCAGCAGGCCTTTGCGCACACAGCTGCAGATATTTCCTCAATCTTCTTACAAAACCCTCTACGAACACAGCTGCAGAGGTCATCCACGCACACAGCTGGGACTTAACCTTTTCTTACCAAATCAGCCTTTTCTTTCCTTAATCTTTATTACATCATAAAACCTAACCTTTCTTATTTGCACAAGTGCCTATTTATAGCGCACTGTTTACAAAAACATGGATTCAATACCATGGGCACCCAAAACCCTAAACCCTGGTATTAAGCCGCGGGTTTATTACAAAAGAAGACTTTGATTTAACCCCCGACACCCCAAGACTATTTTCAGTCAAACCCGTGGAGTTACCCATATTAAGGACCGTTGAGGTGCGCTCCCTAACAGTCGCCGAAAGGGCCAGTGAGCTAGGGGTGTTGTTGGTTGACTATAGTAAACCCGGGTCTGCCCATGCAATCAACAAATGGTTCCGTTGCCGGTTTAAACGACTGGTAGTTAATGTTCTGTTGGCATCCTACCAGAGAAGAGTTTCACCAGTGGCTGGATTCAGACTTAAGGGAGTTCGCCAAGAAAGAAAATCGGAGTCCTAGATTAAGCACAGAAGCCTGGGTAGAAAAGCATATCGCTTCAGACATACACGCTATATTTTTTGCAACCTATGGAAACGAGCTTTTCGATTGGTTATCCAAGTTGACAGATAGGAACACATTCAATAAGAAATGAAACATTGTCTGGACACCGGAGCTGATTTAGACCGTACAGAACGTCGACAATTCAATTACGAGAGCAGTGGAATTCTGGCTGACAAGTGTGCTAGAAGGCTTTGTTAAAGAATTTGCAGTTGACCAGAGAAAGAGCTTCAGCGCAGCTGAACGATACTTCTTCAGAGGATATCATAGTAAGTACCTAAGATCTCTAAATTTGTCCCTTAAGATGCTGCTATATGAAAAAGGAACAATGGATCTAGTTTCAGATGAATAAGTAAAGATAGTAATGTCACAAGAGTTTGAAAGTGATTTTGATGACATTGGACGAACACGTAGTGGAAAGAAGTATAAAGTAAATTTTAGCTCTCCTGTATTTGAAGACAGTTCAGACAGTATTAGACAACAGAGTCCTAGTACCACAAACGAACCAGAGGGGGGTATCCCTTACCACCCCTATACCCCACAGAAACAGACAGGGACTCAGAATAACCCCGTAGGTACTCCATCTAGTAGTTCACAGCCAGTACCTACTCCCGCTACATCACCTTCACCTACATCGCTGAGTGGTAGTAACCCCGTCAGTCAGAACCCACCACAGAGGAATAGAATGGGAGATGACATGAAGCTACCTATTTTTAAAGGTACATGAGCAGAAGACCCGAAACAGCATTGGTTCCTATGTGAAGCCATGTGGACCATTAAAACCATCAATGATGATAACCTTAAAATTGTATAGTTGGTCACCACACTCAGAGACAGAGCCTTGAAATGGTACATAAAGTATACTACATTACCCAAGACACTTGCCCAGGTTAAGAACGCCATGATCAAAGAGTTTAAGAAACCTAAGTTTGAGTCTCAGTGCATAACAGAGCTCAAGGATATTAAACAGCTTCCATCAGAATCAGTATGGGACTTTGACCAGAAATTCAAAGCCCTTATAGACCAAGTAAGCTTTGAATTTTCGCTAGAGCAGCATAAGGAATGGTTTATTGCAGCGCTGCTCCCTCACATCAGACTACCACTAATGCAACAGAAACTCACTACTCAAGATGAAGCACTGGAGATGGCAATGAAACTGGAGGCTTCACCTCTAGCAGAGACTACCACAGGAATGACAACCCTACAAAACCAGTTGGCCAACCTCACATTATAGATACATGAACTTAAGAAAGGAAAAGAGGTTATGCAAGACATATGGTGCATAAAGTGTAGAGCACAGGGTCATACCAAAGACAACTGTCCAGTCTTCGCAGAATATTTAGCATCAGGGGACCCCTTACCATGAACACAAGGGCCATGGTGCGAAATATGTAAAACACAAGGACATCCACCTCAGCAATGCCCTTTGCTTCAGAAATATGTACAGACACCTAAGAACCTATACTGTGTCTTCTGTAAGTTCGTTAGGCATGATGAACAGGACTGCCGAGCCTATGATCTCATGTTAGATAGAAAACATGATGTGTACAGAGTCCAATCAGAAACACCGGGTCCAGCAGCAGGACCACAGCCGGCTCAGGCTTATGGAGGCCATGCAGGAGGATTCAGAGGATGAGGCCGAGCAGGAGGCTTTGCACGTGGAGAAGGATTTCGCCGAGGAGGAGGTTTTGGCCAAGGTCGTGGACCGATCACTTGTTATAATTGCGGAGTTGTAGGACACTATGCTAGGGATTGTCAGAACCCCACTACCACTTGTAATTACTGTAAATATTATGATCATACCATAGAAGAGTGTCCTATCCTGATAGCTAAGATCAAAGACCCTAATCCACTGGTACACCAGAACGTCCAGCTTATTGTTGCTGAACAGATAGAGCCAGAACCAAAAGTCAATATTGTGACTCAGAGTGGTGCTTCCACCAGTGGGACATCGCAGGAGACCAGAAAGAACACAAGTCAGGAGTGGGTACGCAGAGCTCCTGGTAAAGCGACAGCACTCGACCTACAGAAGAATAAAGAGACATTTCATGAAGCTAAGGCTTCCTTCAATGAACCTGGACAATCAGGATCATAGGTACTGCCGTCTAGGGGCATACCACATCAAGTACCTTGTGTCAATAGCCCAGAACAGATACCACAGGCTACCACATCGGCAAGATGCGACGAGGATGAATCAATAAGAAATGTACAATATTTCCTGCGCAGTTGTTTGAAGCTCTTGAGAAATGAAAAAGCCATTGGAGAGATACAGTGCATCATAGATCAGTGTCAGCAACCTCCTCTATCAGGCAGTGCACACCGCGCTATTCATAATATTACAGGACATACAAGGATCGGAAGGGAGATGAAACTCACAGCACAGATTGGAAAATTCGAAATGGACGAAGTCGTCTTAGATCTGGGATCAGAGGTGAATGTTCTAACTAAGCAGACATGGGAATAGATGGGTAGTCCTCAGTTAGCCATATCACCTATCCACCTGAGACTAGCTAATCAGCAGCGAGTATCACCACTGGGTCGACTGCCTCAGGTGCCAGTTGAAATTGACGGAGTACGTAGCTTTGCGGACTTCGAGGTTATAGAAATCATTGGTGACAGTCGACCATATCCAGCATTATTGAGTATTGGCTGGGCAATTGGTAGCAAGGCTGTCATTGACCTTAAGAGAAGACAAATGACCTTTGAGGATGCGCAAATCCGGGTCATCGTACCGCTGGATCCTTACCAAGGTCCTAGGTATATTGAACCCTTACGAGCAGAGGAGGAAGCACATAACATAGATAGCCTTTACCAGATGACTGCGAACCAGAACGACTACATCAACCCAACCGTAGAAGGGAACATTAGTTGGCGATGCGATAGCTCATGCACATCGGATTCTGATGTTGGTTTAGAGAACTGGCAGAATAGACTTTACGAAGTCTTAGCTCGCAGATGTGCGTTTATGAGTAAATCACTGCGATGGATTGGGGCGGAGACCACTGAGATTCCATCATATAATGGACTGACAGATATCCAGGACTTCCTTGAGCAGTTTGAGCAACAGATGCTTTACGAACAAAGAATCGTAGCTATGGACCTTGCAGTACGAGCCACACCTGCAAGATGGTGGTACGCGCATAAAGAAAATATCGCATCATGGGATGATATTAAAATATTGATGGCGATCAGATTTACGGTCGACGAAGAGTATGTTCAGCAGAAGTACACAGGAGAAACTAATCCTAGAGCACACATTCAGACATGTGAACAGAGCTGGTCGGACATTCCAGAGGATGAATGGGTACACAGATTCATTCACACATTGGACGCAGTTCCAAGGAACTGGTACACAGAGACTGAATTGCGCAAAGGGACAACTACATGGCCACTTATGACAGATAGTTTCCTGCTCACCTTTGTGTTTGAATCAGAATATCCAAGTGTTGCTCAGGCCCTAGACATAATCAAGACAAGGATATTTGAGGATTGCACCATCTCAATGCCAGTCCAACCTGAGTGGACCATTCAGTTGCAAGATGCGCTTGAGTGCTATAACTTCGCAGCAACACCAGACAAGGAAGATAAGTATGAGGAGGAGGACCCTCGCAACACCAACATTCCGGAGTCGGAAGGAACTCATGATGTTGGAGGACCACAATTAGAGACTCCAGCAATCACTGAGCCCATCAAGATTAAAAAGGTCAATATTGGTACAGACGCAGAACCTAAGTTTGGCTCTATTGGAGACTATTGGAACGATGAAACAGTCGGACAGATTGCAGATTTGTTACACGACTATCAGGACCTATTTCCCACCAAGTTCACGGAGATGAAGGGAATAGTCGGAGACCTGGGAGTGATGAGGATACCATTGAAGGAGGATGCTAGACTAGTTAAGCAGCGCCCATATCGATTGAATCCACGTTACAAAGAAAAAGTCAAGGACGAGATTGATAAGATGCTAGCAGCAGGCATCATTGAACCAGTAGAAGAAAGCGAATGGGTTAGCCCCATGGTCATCCAAGAGAAGAAAACAAAATGGGACATCAGAATCTGTGTGGATCTACAAAAACTCAACGATGCATCACTTCATGATCCATTTCCGACACCATTGACTGATGAGGTATTAGACAACGTGGGAGGATAGGAGGTCTACTCCTTCACTGATGGCTTTTCAGGCTACCATCAAATCAGAATACATCCAGAAGATCGATCTAAGACCACCTTTGCAACATAATGGGGCTTGTTCCAGTACACGGTAATGCCCTTTGGTCTTAAGAATGCACCAGCTATATTTTCTAGAGTAGTAGTTGCTGTATTTAAAGAATACATCCATAAATTCTTAGAAGTATATTTTGATGATTGCACTGTATTTGGACTAATTGACAAGCATATAGGAGACTTAAGACTGATGTTAGAGAAATGTAGGCAGTACCAGATTTCTCTGAACTTGAAGAAATGCATATTTTGTGCACCATTTGGTATTTTGTTGGGTCACATTGTTTGCAGACAAGGCTTGATGGTAGATCCCGCGAAGATCGCCATCATTGTAAACCTTCCAGCACCCAATTCAGTCAAGCAACTAAGGATAGTACTTGGTCATACTGGGTACTACAGAAAGTTCATCAAGGGCTACGCAAAGATTACACCACCAATGGAGAAATTGCTCAAGAAAGATGTAAAATTCCTATGGAATGAGGAATGTCAGCAGAGCCTAGACATGCTTAAATAAAAGATGGTTACAGCACCCATCCTAGTGTTTCTAGACTGGACTAAGCCATTTCATGTACATGTGGATGCATCTGGCATCGCACTAGGAGTCGTCTTAACACAGCCAGGAGAAGGGGATCTTGACCATCCCATTGCATATTCCAGCAGAAAGATATCAACAGCAGAAAAAAACTACACCACAACAGAAAGAGAGGGCTTAGCTATGGTGTATGCGCTGTAGAAGTTCAAACACTATCTATTGGGTGCCTCGTTTAAAATGTTTACTGACCATTCCGCATTGAAGTACCTATTCAATAAACCAGTGTTAGGGGGGAGAATCTGCAGATGGTTACTCCTCTTCTAGGAGTATGATTTTGAAATCATTGTGAAACCAGAAAGACTGAATGCTGGGCCTGATCATCTATCGCGTATAGACTCAGGGGAAGAACCTGGTAACCTAGAAGACAATCTGCCCGATGCGCAGTTGTTCTATGTGCAGATCGCAGATGACTACTATGCCGACATTATTCAATTCCTCACTACAGGAGTAGCACCTGATGAGTTCACTAAGAAGCAAAAGAAACAGTTGGTTGTTAAGGCAGCAGACTTCACCCTCATTGCAGGATTCCTATATAAGTTAGGTCTGGATGAAGTTCTACGCAGATGTGTAATGCTGCATGAAAAAGACGCTATTCTCAAAGAGGCACACTTAGGAACCGCAGGAGGTCATTTCGCTGGAAAGCCGACTGTGCAGAAAATCTAGAGGCAGGATTATGGTGGCCTACGTTACAAAAAGAGACCAAGGACTTTTACAGATGCTGTGATATCTACCAGAGGGTGGGAAAACCCTCGCGATGCGATGAAATGCCGCTACGACCACAGGTCACGCTGCGCGCATTTGACAAATGGGCTATAGATTTTGTGGGTCCTATCAACCCACCATGAAAGTGCACGGGAGCGAGATATATTATTACCGGAACAGAGTACCTCACCAGATGGGCAGAGGCCAAAGCAGTAAGAAATTGCGATGCTGCTATAGCTGCACAGTTCCTGTTTGAAAATATCATCAGTAGATTTGGATGCCCAGTAATTTTGATGAGTGATCAAGGCACACATTTCTTGAACAGCACTATTGAGGCATTGACAGAAGAATTCTAGATTTAGCACTATAAGAGCACTCCCTACCATCCACAGGCTAATGGTATGGTGGAGGCCTTCAATAAGATTCTAGAAAATGCTCTTACTAAGATCTGCAATAGCCAGAGGAATGATTGGGACCTCAGAGTTAACGCTGTATTATGGGCATACAGGACCACATGCAAGAAACTTATGGGACACACACCTTTCAGCTTAGTATATGGACAGGAGGCTGTTATTCCTATGGAGTACATTCTTCCCAATTTAAGAATCGCTTAGATTATCGAAATGACTAATATAGACACAGTGGAGGAAAGGCTAGCACAACTGCTGGCCTTAGAAGAAGACAGATTCATCGCCGGATTCGATCAGAAAAGGCAGAAAGCATGAGAAAAAGCTTGGCATGACAGACATATTAAGAATAAGACTTTCAAGATCGGAGACCTAGTGCTCCTCTATGATAGCAGATTCATTAAGTTTCCAGGGAATTTCAAGACACATTGGCTGGGGCCATATCAGATACAGCAAGTTACAGAGGGCGGTGCCATTCAGCTTAGCCAGTTGAACAGGGAGCTTCTTCCCACATGGATTAATGGCAGTAGGCTTAAGCTCTATAGTGATAGCCACCTCGCCTCTCAGCCCTAGCTTAAACCAGTTTATAGGGGTGCAGATGTCCAGTGTAGTTGAAAGGAGGCATCGCACCGAGAATGAGTCTACACCGGTAGGAATTTTCTAAGAATGAGGAATCGCATCAGGACGGTACAAAAAAAAAATAAAATAAAATAAAAGTTTAACACTATTTGTTTGCGCAGGTGATGCGGAGTTGCATCGCAGCAGTACGATGTTTCCCGATGCCACGTACTCAGTTTGCAACCGATAGTGGGCTAGTCAAGTCACTCTTTGACAGGTAGTTAATGAAGAAATGACCGGTATCCCCTACCGTAGATTTGGCAACAGTATAATAAATTTTTCCATATTTGGTAAATCTCTGACGAGACTGACGCCTGTACACACACGTCTCGAGGAAAATTCTATCAAGATTTTAGCATTAATTGAGGATCGGAGGACGGGTCTGGTCCTATCCGAGAAATTAATATGATCGGCGCGCCTAGTCTCGATGACCGTTAGGTCCGGGATTACCGTATTTGACATAAAAGCATAAAGTATTCAATTGGGACGGTTATGCTTGCAGAAAAACCAAGAGCTGGAGCATAAGTGTTAAGCATTCCCTATGTCGAGCTAAGTTGTTGCAATGTGCTGTGATTTTCAGAAGTTGTAGCCATTTCACGTTTGCCCTTTTATGCTGATTGGGTCCTGTCAGAGGACAAGCCTCTAGAAAACATTTTGAGAAGATTTCAGCGTCACGGCCTTGCAGGAGCTATGACGTCGCCATCTACAACTAACCCACCGAGCTCGTCCCGAACCAGAGAACCACCAAAGACGAGAAGCCATTCCCAGCTCATGGAGGAATCCAGTTCCGAGCCGAACAATAAAGTCCGTAGTGCAATGGACTACCTCATACCATGAGTTGAAGGCGCTCCAGACATCAGACTTTCCAAGAGCGGTAAGCTTCCTGTGCCCATACTGCCAATAGATTCTCGAGTAAAGGAAAATGGCGATTTAGTAGGATATGCTGGTGTTGTCAAATTTATTGATTACGACCTGGGGGACGGTAAGACATGCCCTCACTTCAAGCTAGATGTGTATCTTGTGCTTGAGAAGAACCCAAGGACAGGTAGAGAAGAATTCATCCCCCTGCCACATGTCCAGATTCTTGAGCGTTCAGGTCTGCTCAATGTGTTGAGACTACCCCATTTTGGACGTAGCACAGAGGTTAATGCTGTGGTGCGTGTCCTCCTGTCGTGTGTACATGCAGGCTATCTCTAGCTAGGTCACAAAATCGACCTCAATGTCGACTTGATACACTGTGTTACCGGCCTGTCTAAGACTGGTAAAGATCCCGAGATACAGATAACAGGAAATACCAAGGACTCCAAACTACCAGCAGCCTTAGTGAAAAAGTATCAACTACAATGAGGAGGTAGGGCTTATGATATCATGAGTTTACAGAATGAGACACTCATATTTACAGCCAGTTTTCTCACAAGCAGACTACTTACCAAGGTTCGACCAAAGGAAGTCACAGGATTGGTGATCAATCTGGCCATACAAGTTACAGAAGGAGAGCAGTTCAATTGGTCATTATTTTTATTAAATATGTTCTAGGAAGATTGTTTGGCAGCCCAAGATCAAGCCAACCACCCTTTCCACTTCTTGTGGCTGCTTATACTGTGTGCATTCATCACATGGAAGGAACCCCCCAACAGCCAGTTTCCACAGATCGCAGGAGGAGCGCCCAGGGGTGTGCGCTATGCCAGTTTATGGGACACCAGTAGTCAAGCAAGGAAACAGGTTAACACGATAGTATTTTATGAATACTATTTGATGTTGAAGAACCTTATCCAGCAATCACCAAGGATCAGTACAGAGACTATGGATGCATATGATAAGCGGCTTAATTTTATGGCGGACAGCCATAGAATATACCTAAGGCCTAAAAGGACTAAAAGGGACGACTGGGCTCCCGGCTGGTTCAGAATGACCATGCAGGACATGGAGAATGTCATCAAAGGTTTTGATGACCAGTGGCGATAAGAATACGAAGATACCACGCCACTGCCAATGGAGACCGACCAGACAGACCCACCAGAAAAGGGTAAAGAAAAATTGGACACCCAGGCACAAGGTACAACAGAAGTGCCACCGCCACGTGAAAAGAGAAAAGACCTACCAGAAGACTCAGCAGAGACACCTATGAAAAAGAATGGAATCTAAGGGACCATAGAGACACAGAAGAGAAAGAAGCAAAAAACTTCAAAGCCAGCTCTAAAGACTGCACTCACAGATGATGACTATGAACTCATCGCAACAAGGACATGCGACATACTAGAGGACTCAATTGACGCGGTGAAGTCATCGCAGGAAAAGATGCAGAGCACAGTAGAAAAATAACTTCTTGACTTAAAACATTCACAGAGAAGACTGCCATGCTACACACTCCATCAGTAAAGGCGACCATCGGAGAAACTTCGCAACAGTCACTATCCCGTGAAGAGAGCTTAGCAACGGATCGCCTCAACACCGTGTTGATTCCACCAAGGAGTATCTGATTCCCTGCGACAATGAAGGACCCACCAGTTCAATTGGGGAAATCTATTGAGGTTAACCTTGCGGAATTCCACATTGACCAATTATACATGATCCAGCAGCAGCTAAACGCAGAGCTCAAGGAAAGAGAGCTCACGACTTACAAGCAGAACATGCAGCTGAAGAAGCAGAATGCAGCACTCACTACCAGCTATCAGAAAAAGTTAGATGAGCTAAAAACATGTCAAGACAGGGATCAAGAACTCTCCCAGGCACTATAGAGTATTGCCTTGGAGCTACCCAAATGTAACATCGAGTTTGCATTACCTACCCCCCAGAAGCTAAGGAGAGTAATAGACAGAGCAAAGGCTCTGGAAGAAACTGTGGTTAGAATGGATGAAGAGGTGGCCAGGTTGAAGGTAGAACACAAAGTACAGATCGCCGAGATTGAATCTCATATATGAGACACCTCTGAGGTAGACTAGAAAGAGCGAGTAGAAGCCTTTCGACTCACTTCTGCGCAGGTGAAATCTCACATTGAAGAAGCAGTGTCGATACTCAAGCAAGCAACAGACACATGGGCCGAGTTAGATGAGTTGCTGGAGAGAGCAGAAATCCAACAGAATATCCAGCGGGTAGAGGCTACTGCAACAGCCATGAAAGAAGAAATTAATAGCTTAGCCGCTCTCCAGAAGATGAGGAAGACAAAGGAGATGAACCAACTGTAGCAGGAAGCGCAATGGCTGAGAACACAAGAGGTCCACATTAGCGACCTGATTCAACCCTATTAGGAGCAGATCACTGAGATGATCGACGCAGCTGAGCAGAAAATGAAGGAGTTCACCACCGTAAGAGAAGAAATTGATCAGATAGACGACTCCAAAGTTGATCAATCCCTGCTTGACTCGGCAAGAGAACGTGCCGAGGTAATGAAGAACGAAGTCGAAGGACTTCGGCAGAAGTTGCAGAAGACTTCGCAGGAGGCGAAGGATAAGCTACAGCAAGAGAAGCCCGTTCCAAGTGGCTCAAGGATGAGCCACAAGTAAGTGTTAGGGGACTGTTGGAGTAGGGTCCCGCAACTACAAAAGAAGCTGCTAGTTTTGGTGGAAAGATAAGTTTTGGCGGAAAGAAGATAAGGCGAAGCTACGACACCGTAGCATGGTTCCAGCTGCAGAGCAGAGCCGGAAACCATGACTTTGAGATACGAAAGTCAAAGAAAGGAAATGGTACCTGAGCAGCTGAGAAGGGAGAGCTCACCCACTGCATTGAAGGCAGTGGCAGAAGACAGGAGGGCTCAGCGACCCTCATAAAGAAGAAGGAGCAACGAGGCTCAAGCATTGAAGACGAAGGACAGATAAGCAAAGTGGTGCATAGTACCCATGATCAGTGCCGGGAAGCATGGAAGACTGCAGAGAGTTGTGGTGTGACGGGAAGCGGCCACCTCAAGGACAGAGAGGACCGACTGTCACTAATTAGGTTTTGGGTTACTGCTGGGACAGGCCCACAGTGTTGTAATGGCACGACCTTCGGGATGCCTATATAAGAATGTAATTTTGTATTGTAAAGGGTTAGCTAGTTGGTTAGATAGAGAGACAGTCGTGATTGAAATAGGCAATAAGGGTAAGTAGACTATTGTAAAAGCCGAGCTCTGGTTCTGGGTCTAGCGGTAGCAATCTTACTGAAACCAGTAGGCGACTTGTAGAGCATGCATGTAACGATCCGCAGGGATCGACTGAGGGGGAAGAGTATGTTGTAAGAGAGACAACGTAAAGGTAGAGAAGAAAGATCTAAGAGAGAATATCTTGAGCTGCATATGAGGTGCAGCAGAACTGTGTTTGCCTTCCCTTAAGCTATAATAGAGAAGCACAGTTTTGTGGACGTAACTCCCATCCTGGGGGCAAACCACATTAAAATCCCGTGTTCTGTGATTGATTTGCATATTGTGTTTACTTGCTGCATCTATCCGATTATGTTATGCAATTTTCTTACAGTTAATATATGAATAAGTTGTTTGGTTACAACACTACAGAAAGGTATATACAAGTCGAAATCCTTGGCACTTCGTATAAGGACTTAGTTATGCTTGCCTTAGATAGTTAATTGATCACAGTAAGACAGTCTGGGTATCAGGTCTTGCGCGTCGACACGAACAACGTTAAGTGCGCTAAGCCGCGGGTGGAGGGTATCGCAAGAAGGCGATACCGCACCGGCAGAGGAGCTGCGGTGCGCGATACCGTAGGCGGAGGACTTAGTGTTGAGCAGGAGTTACGTGTCACACGGGGTGCGGCGATGTGGTGAGATTGGGACTAGTGTAAGAGAGAAGATTCCGCGCGACGTGTACAAGGGTAGAGATACCGCGGCTAGAAGGGCCGCGAGTGGGGACTAGACCACGCAATGCGAGCGGAGGATCGCGCGGTGCGCAGGAAATAGATCTCGCAGCTAGGAGAGCTGCAAGCCACCGGTAGGATTGCTACAGAACCTGGTCCAAGACACTTGAGTCCTTGGCCAACCCATTAGGATCACTTCGGGTGAGACTTCAGGCCGCTGTGCGGTATGTCGCCGAAAGGGCCAGTGAGCTAGGGGTGTTGTTGGTTGACTATAGTAAACCGGGGTCTGCCCATGCAATCAACAGTTACCATCAGATCAGAATTTCTCCAGAGGATCAAAATAAAACAACCTTCGCTACAGAAATGGGGTCTTTGCAGTATACTGTTATGCCCTTTGGCCTGAAGAATGCACCTACTATGTTTTCCAGAGTAGTCATATCTGCATTTAAGGAATTTATTCATAAGTTATTAGAAGTTTACTTTGATGATTGGACTATCTTTGGTTTATTGAAAGATCATATAACCAGTTTAAGACTTATGCTAGACAAGTGTAGACAGCATCAGATTTCATTGAACTTGAAGAAGTGTATCTTTTGTGCACCCTTTGGAATTCTGCTAGGTCACATTGTATGCAAACAAGGATTGAGGGTGGATCCTATGAAGATAGCCATTATTGTGAACTTACCACCTCCAAAGTATATTAAGAAACTTAGCACTACGCTTGGTCATACTGGATATTACAGGAAATTCATTAAAGGATATGCTCAGATTACAGCCCCTATGGAAAAGAAATTGAAGAAAGATACTAAGTTTGAGTGGACACCTGAATGTCAGGAAAGATTGGATATCTTGAAAGAAAAGATGGTAACTGCCCCTATCTTAGTATTCCCTGACTAGAGTAAGGAGTTTCATGTTCATGTCGATGCATCTTCCATTGCTTTAGGTATAGTATTGGCTCAGTTAGGTGAAGGTAATATTGATCACCCTATTGCTTTTGCAAGTAGAAAATTGTCCACAGCAGAAAAGAATTATACTACGACAGAACGAGAAGGTCTAGCTATGGTGTATGCCTTGCAGAAATTTTGACATTATTTGTTAGGATCTCATTTCAAGATGTTCACTGACCATTCTGCTTTGAATTATTTGGTTAACAAGCCTGTGTTGGGTGGAAGGATATGTAGATGGCTGATTTTGTTTCAGGAGTATGACTTTGAGATCAAAGTTAAGCCAGGAAGACTTAATCTGGGACCTGACCACTTATCGAGACTCGAGTCAGAAGAAGAGCCCACTAGTTTGGACGAAGGTCTTCCTGATGCCCAGTTGTTTGCCATCCATATGGTTGATGACTATTTTCAGGATATTGTTCAGTACTTGTCTACAGTTTTTGCACCCTCTGAGATGACAACTTAGCAGAAGAAGCAGCTGGTGGTTAGAGCAGCTGACTTTACCTTAATAGAAGTACAGCTATATAAGATGGGACCAGATGAAATACTGCGTAGATGTGTCCCGGAGCATGAAAAGCCATTGATTTTGGTTGAGGCACATTCTGGAGCAGTAGGAGGTCATTATGCAGGAAAAACTACGGTACAGAAGATTCTGACAGCTGGATTATGGTGGCCTGTGATTCATAAGGATGCAAGAGAATATTTCCATAGCTGTGATATCTGTCAGAGGACAGGAAAACAATCTAGGAGGGATGAGATGCCTCTGGTTCCACGGGTAACTTTACAAGCATTTGACAAATGGGCTATTGATTTTGTTGGACCAAGCAATCCCCCTGCAAAGAAATCTGGAGCAAGATATATTATTACAGCAACTGATTACCTTACTCGTTGGGCCAAAGCTCAACTAGTCAAGGACTGTAGCGCTGCTACAGCTACGAAGTTCATATTTGATAATATCTTGTCGAGGTTTGGGTGTCGTAGAATTCTTATGAGTGATCAAGGATCACATTTTCTGAATAATACTATTGAAGCATTGACCGAAGAGTTTCAAGTATATCATCAGAAGAGTACTACCTACCATCCTCAAGCAAATGGAACTGTTGAATCCTTTAATAAGATTCTTGAGCACGCTCTGATGAAGGTTTGCAATGTTAACAGAAATGATTGGGATCTTAGAATTCCAGCAGTATTATGGGCTTATAGAACCACTTGCAAGAAGTTGACAGGACACACACCTTTTAGGCTGGTGTATGGACAGGAAGCAGTTATGCCCATGGAGTACATTGTTCCTAGCCTCAGAATATCTGCCTTCATAGAAATGAATGATCCATCCATGTTGAATGAAAGGCTGGAAAAGATCCTAGAACTAGAAGAAGACAGATTCATTGTAGGTTTCCTGCAGCAAATACAGAAATCTAGAGAAAAAGCATGGCATGATAGACACATTAAGAAGAAGCATTTCCAGAATGGTGATCTTGTGCTCTTATACGACAGTAAATTCATGAAGTTCCTAGGTAAGTTCAACACACATTGGAAAGGACCATACATAGTTTAGAAAGTTACCGATGGTGGCGCAGTTCAGTTAGCTAAATTGAATGGAGAAATTTTGCCCTCCATGGTGAATGGGAGTAGATTAAAGAAGTATAGGGACGGGCCTGTAGCCCCCTGATCAAAAGTAATAGCAAGAAGAAGAGTCTAAGTACCAAGAACAATTGAAATTGGGTACTAGACTATAATAAAGTTGTTCTCAGAGAGCTTGGGTAGAGTGTTGGAAAATTTACGCAGTGTCGAAGCTTATGTCAGGATGTGTCGAAGGCCTATATTGTGTAGAAGGTCCTTGTTGTGGCGAAGCTGAATTTAGTGGTTGTGCCGAAGAAGAAAGGTGTGTCAAAGCTTAAAATGTGACCGTTGGAAAAAATCAGATTTGGCAGCGCCGGTACATTAACTGCATTAACTGCCTGTAATGATGAGATTTTAAGGAATCTAGCGTTGTTTGGACAAGATCTACCACTGTTCGATCAGATTTGGTGTCTTTAATGCATAGTTATGAGAGGGTTGGTCATTGGATTCTATAAGAAGTCACCCAGACCTACGAATTTCACATTATGCATTTTCTTGAGTTGAGTCCATGTCAGCTGATCGTGAAGTCCAGGAATTGTTGAGCGAATTCAGATAGAGGGGTCTGCAGAACCTTATGAGCAACCCACTTGCATCTACACCTCGCGAAGAGACTCCCCTAGTGCCGAATCAACCAATGCAGACATGATCAACCAGAAAGAAATTTAAGGCAGAAATTTGCTCTAAGAGGAATGAAGAAAGGCACAAGCCATCAGGAAAGACATTGGAGGATCCCGAGATGAATCCTCCTAGTTCGGTAGAGCTCCCAGCTGAAGGTTTTGAAGACTTCGGTGAGGATGAGAATGTTGCATCATAGCATCCACCATATCTTCCACCTGTTTGACTAGGAGTTTAGCCACCTTGGCAGACAACCAAGTTCACATTACACACCCCTTCGCTACCACAGGTTGTGCAGTTGGTCGGAACAATGACAGGAAGAATAGACCGGCTTAAGTACGCAGACCACGATACGAATGATCGTGGGAAATTTCCACAGTTCACACCTGGGAAATACTTGCACTCTGTCCACTATCCGAAGGCTGGAATGACGTTACTGGAAGTGAAATAGTGGGCTACTGTCTTGGAGAAAGCTGGCTTATTGAAGATGTTGAATGTCCCCCACTTTGGTCGCAGCACACAGGTTACCGTGGTGGTCAAGTAGCTATTGGAGTTGGTGCATGATGGGCACCTATGGATAGGAAGCTATAAAATCACCATTGATGGAGAACTCATTCATAGGATTATAGGCTTGCCGAAGGAAGGGCCTGATCTTGGGATTGAGTTTGTCGAAAAACACGAGGATACGAAGCTAGCGCAGCACATGAAGGACTGCTTTGGGTTGATGAAAGGAAAGCGAGGGTATCAAACCTTGACAATTCAGCACCAAAACATTCACTTCACCGCAGATCTCCTAGCATGCAAATTAATGCGGAAGTGCAGACCCAATGAAGTACCTGCCCCAATTGTCAGTATTGCTACAAACTGTGCCGAAGGCTATAGTTATAAATGGGTAGAGTACATTGCTAGGGAATTCCTTGAAGATGTCCACGATGCGCAGGAGAAAGGTATACCCTTTCATTACTCATGGTTGTTAGTGCTTATTGCACTGGTAGGATGGAGAGAACCTACCGAGGCATAGTTTTTTGATGTGCCTCCGGAGATGCCTAGCATAGCAAGGTACGCATCTCTTTGGGTTTCGTAGGATAAAGCCTTACAGTATATGATGAACTATGTGTTCACCTTCTATGCGATGAAAATTTCATATGAGATCTTGAAAACACCGTGGCTCAGTAATGAGCTATTCTCTCAGCATGCTGGAGTGGCCAACTTCAAGGCTGACGTACACAATGTCTTCATCCAGGCTCACGTAGATAACAAGCATAAATGGTTGAAGTTGCCATACATGGTAAACCAGGAAGACATCCTCACAGTAGTTCAGCAGTGGCCGACTGAATGGATGAAGGATGCAGGAACAAGGCTGAACATACCAGTTCCCCCAATGATAGATGTGGGCGCAGGTCCTAGTCAGCCACCGCAGAGTGACCCGCTAGAAGAGAGCGAAGAAAAGGATGAGTCACAGCAGAGTGGAGATGACCAAGGTGGAGATGATGGAGCTAATGAAGAAGAAGAAGAATCGGTCAAAACCATATCAGACCCCAATCACCCAGATAAGCGAAAGTCTCCCGAAGCAGAAGAAGTGACGAAGCCTTCACCGAGAAAGAAAGCTAAGGCATCGAAGGGGAAGAATATCGTCGAAGAGCCTAATTTGACAATTGACAAGCTCGATCAAGCTCTGACAAAGTATACAGAATTATTAACCAGCAAGTGGTCAAAGTTTGCAGCTACGCACCTTGATGCGCTCACCGGTGTTGCACAACGAATTGAATAACTTAAGGCGTTAGTGGAAATATCAGCAACTCACGTTGCATCAAGTAGTGCCCTAGTAAGCGCGCAGATAAATATGAGACAATGGCTAGCCAGAAACAATAGAGGGCAAGTGCCAAGTGCAGCCCTTATAATAACTGACGTAGCATCTAGATCGTAGATGAGCATGACAGTTGAGATAGACTACACCAAGTTGTCTATGCCGAAGCTGCATCTGTGTCAATCATCACTCATGAAGGAGATCTGAGAATGATATATCTACTCGCACATGTAGTTAGAGAATACCACAAAGCAGAGTGAGAGCCTCGCAGTGCAGTTGGAAGAAGTGGAACAAAATAAGAGGGAAGCAGAAAAAAAATGGGCTACACTAGAGCGAGTGTTGGATGAGGCGTGTCGAAGTCTCCCTGACTTCGAAATGCAGGCTGAAGAAGAACTGGAGCAAAGGATCGTCAAGCTGAAAGACTATGCACAACAGTCTCGAAGCCAGATCGAGAAGATGAAAGCGGAACATGAGGCTCAGATTGCGAAGCTTCAACTTCGCATCATTCTTGAGAGTCCACCAGAGGTCAGGGAACAAGGCCACAGAGATATTCAGGCCTCAGCGATGAAGATCTCAAATCTTGTAAGTAGTGCAGCAAAGCTGCTAGACGAAAGTGTCGAGGCCTGGGAAAACTTGCAGGACAACCTAGAAGTCGGAAAACTGCAAGAAACCATCAAGCAGTGACAGACAGAGCTGGACGCAGTGAAAGCAGAAATTAAGACATTGCCTCCTATGCAGAAGATGCTTAAGGTCAAGCATAGCAATGAGCTCCAGTGAGAAATTGAATCTTGCAGAAGGAAAGAAACACTGTTGGTGAAATCTATGCAGCCCCTTATTAACGAGGCCTTGGAGTTGAGCACTGCTGCAGACAACCAGCTCAAAGTTTTGAAGGAGTATGATGCATTTGCACATGAAAAGGCCAGCGAAGCATCTACAGCAACATTGCAGGAGATAGTGGAGAAGGAGAAAGCAACCAAATATATCATGCGCAGCCTCAACAAGCACTTAACTATCTTCGCCAACAAGATTCTTCCACCAGAAAAGTAGCAGAGTGCCCCGAGATGGGACATTGGTGAGTCTTAGGGGCCTGTTGGGGCTCGTACTTTGAAGGTCCTTAATTTTGGCAACTCTGTGGTTTTGGTGCGAAGCTTGTAAGTGGAGTTGCGGCCCAAAATAGTCTTAGGGGTTTTGGGTTTGGGTCGAAGCCCCTCTTTTTGTAAATAACCCATGGTTTAAGCCCATGGTTTTTAATCCCATGGTTTAAACCCATGGTATTGTAATAGTGCACTTGTATAAATAGGCACTTATGTAAAGGTGTCAAAGAGATTTTTTTATGTTATGATGTTGATGTGATGCGAAGAATCTAAGGTCTAATTTTGGTTTTAAGGTTAAGTCCCAGCTGAGTGCATGGACGACCTCTACAGCTGAGTGAACAGAGGGTTTTGAGGAAAGTTTCTACAGCTGAGTGCATAGATTTGGGTTGTTGAGAATATCTGCAGCTAAGTGCGCAGATCAAAACTGCTTGTTTTGTAACTTGTTGAATATAAACGCAGTTTTGTGGATGTAGCCCCTACACGGGGGTGAACCACATATATCTGGTGTTGTGGTGGTTCTTTTGTTTTGTTCCTGTTATGTTTTTATGCATTTGATAAGTAGATGAATGATAAGTAAGATATATTGCTAAGTACTAACTTCGTTGTGAATTCCCAGTTAAGGGTTAAGCAAGAAACTGTCTGTTTATCTAAACTGCGAAGCTATTTAAGTGAATTTCGAAGCTCTATATTGTATAATTATTCTTTGTTAAGGATAAAGGTATACCAATATCCCTCTTTTTCCTGCAGATACCTGATTCTACGGCACCACATAGCTGTTTCGGGTGAGATTGCAACCTGTTTGCAAGTTGTTGCCGAAAGGGCCAACACTGTGGGTCTGTTTGTTGGTGCAAAGATAAAAGGATAAGAACTCGGGTTTGTCCTAAGCCCAACAATTATATATTTCATTTTGATTGTTCATTACAGGAGGTTCACCACATTATTCTAATACACAACTATGCTTGTTAGTCCTACTTTTTGCAGGTGATGTTACACTTTTGAGTAATTTGCAACGGCATTTTTGTAGTTGTTGTTGTCCTATTTTCTTGGAATCTGCTTACTCTCTCACTCAGACTATTTTAGCTTCCTTCACTTGGCATGTGTAGTTGCTTGGAATCAGAATCAACCTTCAAATAACCACCTTCACCAAATTTCAATGGAATTGACCTTCACTCTACTTGCTTGGAGTCGGTCTGATTTCCCTTTGCAAAGTTGTGGCTGAACTATGAAATGTAAAGTTTGAGTATTTCAATTATAGCTTCCAACAAGCTTGAAACAATGAATTGGACCTTTGTGTATTGAAATGGACACTTGTTCCCCCATTCCGAAAACTAGTGCAACATTTTCCTAGAATCTATGCAAAATATCTAACCTCCTACCAATTTACTTTACTATTCCTAGAATAGGGGAAAGCCATATCATTTGTGATAGCACAAGGACATATACTAGATCAAATCAGATAAGATAAGACAATTTTATAAATTTCCAATAAATGACCATAAATATTGATCTTTTTTAGGATTTCATATGGGTGCAAGCAAGGGGGTGATGCTACATATTTCTAGGGAATAAAATATGTCACCTATATTAATGATTCTACAATAAGTACATTTGTGAGATCAAGGAAGGATATCCACAATTACATATACCACTCTCAAATTGATTAAGTCCTATCACATTATATGGAACCCTAAGTTGGTTAAAGTGGTTAAACCATCCAACTCCTAAACTCAACATTATAATATTTCATTTATCACTTTTCACTAATACAATGAGAATATTAAACTTACATTTTTGTATTATATTCTAAGTTCTAACAACCCCCATTAATAGGAAAATGACATTTTCAACTTATTTATCTTGTAACACAAGTCTCAAGACTTTTACAATTCTAGGCTTTTGCAAAGGAGAATCACAACTAAAAAGTACAAAATATACTGCATATGG
Organism: Pseudotsuga menziesii; assembly: GCA_001517045.1. NCBI lineage: Eukaryota > Viridiplantae > Streptophyta > Pinopsida > Pinales > Pinaceae > Pseudotsuga > Pseudotsuga menziesii. The sequence goes on from LPNX010811038.1 coordinate 142,207, forward strand.
GTAAACTCCCATCCACTAAGTCTCTTGGGTAACAAATCACGGTGCTTATTGCTTTTCTAGAATATGACCTAGTCATGGTGATGTGTGATTAGCAACAACTGTTTCTTTAAACTCTCTACTGATGCTTTGTTTGATTTCCATCACCCTCTTGCTAAAGACAAAAGACTCATTGTTCATTAGACAATTACAATATAACGTGCATCCCTCATGGAATTATTTTTTTAGACTGACTACTTTCTTAAGAGTTAAATTGGTCTAACAAAGGAACCAAGGCTAGTTACTTCAACATACCCTTAATGGGGCCACACCAATTATCTTTTCTCCTATCCAAGAGATTGCATAAAGTTTTATGTCTGGTTTCATTTTCCTTGTATCAAAATTTTCTATTGTATTAATTCTGGAATGGCTAGTTCCAAAAAGGACAAATGCCTTCATCGAGCCATTATCAAGTTCAATATTTCAATACCCGAAGATTCTCACCCTAAAAAACTTACATATAGTTCTCAAACTTTAACTGCCATAAGTTTTTCTGAAAAGGCCCATGCATCCCTTGTACATTTCCAAAATTTTGTTTTCATAACATATTTTTTGACGTTATAAAAATTATATTTCTTCCATAAATACCAACATTTTCATAGTGTTGAGGCATGATTCAATAATTTTGAGATTCTGTAATTTCGTGCTCTTTTTGTGACTTACCATGTTTTTGCTCACCAATGGAAGTTGTTCCATCAGATAATAAACTAAGTCCTGACAAAGAGTTAGCAAGCTCTGTGTATTCAACCAAGATGAGCAAGATGAGCCCTGAAAAGTCACTTTAAAATCAAATGTTTTCTCTGCCTACAACATTTTGAAGAAATTTGGCATCAAATGGGAGTTTGCTGATTTTTTCTATAGTGGTTGTTGAAGCATTACACATTGTCATGAAATAGTTATGTAAGGTAGATGATTCTATCCAAAGACGCTATTGAGAAAAGTATATTTTCCTTTCCTTTGACCATGGTTACAACAAGAAAATACAGATTAGAATTCCCCAACAAAATGTGCTATTTATCCAAAAAGCAGATAATTTTTTTTCAATATTATCAGTTTGCATAGAAAAAACTTGCAATAATTCTTGCCCTTTAATACCTCATTTTCTATGCTTAATCACTCCTGCATGCTGCTAGGAGTTGTTGATGGACTACTTAAAATTCCACTCGCTAGAAATTTAGGAACAACTTTCTAGAAATTTGGGAAAAACATGGTAGAATCATGCAGATCTTTCACTATTCTTCATTGCCGAGGTATGTAATTGCATTTTTATCTTCATATTTGAGAATTTGTAGGAGTTTTCAGAGGGTTTAGTATTCTTCTAAATTGAGCACAAATATCTGTGGACAAACACACAACTCACAAGATAGATCACACAATTTACTCAGCAATTGAAGAATGAAACAGTGCAAAAATGGTTCGCAAATCTGAATGCTTTCATTAATGAAAAAGTAATTAGATTATTAATTACAATGTAATGCAATGGATAAATAGCCACATGCAATTTGAATCCACATTAGGAAATTCGAATTGATTAGACTACTTGACTATAGGTAACTAACAACTTATCTAAATCATTATCGGTGGACTCAATAGTTAACTGACCTTGTCTAAATCATTATCGGAGTTCATCGGAGTTCTAAAACACAACTCAAGTGTCTAATTTAGTGTTAACTAAGGATAACTAGTTGTGGTATGTGAGGAATGAACCTCTCCTACATGCATCCATGCAAACCTAGAACTAACTGAATGTAGAGTACTAGAACTGAATGTAACTGACTCCTAACTTAGCTTGACTCTTCACTAACTGAACTCAACTGCTAAAGATTGGTGTTGGCACTCCCAATGGCTCCTAAATTGTAGGAATTGATCTAGGAGGATCATAAATTGATGCATGCAAGTGTAATCATTGGTAGTAGGCCTCAATTAGTGTTCCCCACACTTTAGTAACTGGAACATGCGCCCCAATTAGGCCAAGTAGACCCAATGGTGCTAGTGACTAAAAATAGACTAGATGGACTCTCGATTTAGACATGACTCCTGATTTAGACATATGACCAAATTGGAAAAGGGAGGATTAATAATCCTAACACCCACCCTGAATACTAACTCTGACAATCTATGGGCCCTAGTAACTAAGACCACAGGTCACCCATTACATCAAGTAAAGTAAAGTAACTGCTCAATACAAGGAGCCGGGGGAAAAACCACATGGGAAAAAAGCCCCCGCCTCTAATTAAGTAGGTAGAATCAGGATCAATATGGTTCTTTTGTGCACAGGTATCCTGGGGCCTAGCATGTGAACCTCTCCATCATTATGTCTGGAGGAATCTTCCTCTTTGGTAGACTAATGATATGCTCAACTAAATCATAAATATAGACAGTTGCTCGATGAAGACTGGACCCATGTAGAGCAACTGAAATCAACTGATATGTGAGAAAAGGTTCTTGAGGATTCAAACCATGTGAGGAACACTCAAAAAACTGACATGTTTCAGCCATGAACAGAAAACCATGAGTGGTAAGAACAGCCCCAAGTGTTAGGAGAAAGTGTCCAGGTGGATGTAGAAAATCTTCCTCTTTACCAGTTCTGTGAGGAGATGAGAATGTGACAAAAAGTAGAGAAGCCCTGGGAATATGGAGAGTAGATGCTTGAGATCCATAATCTGATATATCTTCATAAATAGATAATGAATCATATAATAGAATATCAGAAACCTCATAAGAGGAAAGTAACACCAACTCCCCAGCAGCAATTTTGAGGAAGAATTGCGGTACTTGATTTTTCACACCGAAATTGGTGAGAGAAACTACAAGCATGAATGAAGGATCTTGGATTTTAAAATTTGAACCAAATAATATCAGATTAGAAATTAAATAATATCTAAATGGGTTCATATCATATCCAAAACTGAAATGAAATCAAATCCCCAGCAACAGTTTTGAAGGAGACTTGCGGTACTTGTTTCTTTACAAAATTAATGAGAACAACTACAAGAAGTACTGAAAGCTTATGAAGCTGAAATATTGAACCAAGAAATATCATATCATATATAAATAAGATAATATCAGAACCAATAATGTTCATTTCAGATCCAAGAGTATGGTCCACCGAGACGGTAGATGCATAGTTTTCTTCTTCTTCAAAATTCTGAATTTTGGTGCATGCAATCCCACAAGAATTTGCTGGAAGATCTAGATCATGGGGAGAGAATGGATCACTTTGGTAATATAATATTTCTTCCAAAATATACAATTTATTACATATTTTCACACCAGCAACAACATTAGAGGGATAAAAATCAAATTTCTCTTCACTTTCGGAAGCAATTACTAGCAAATTTTGCACATAATTCAAAGGAAAATCACTAGAAGAGGATTTTTTTTTTCATCTTGAACAACTTCAGCAAAGAGAGTAGAGGCTGAGAATTTTGGGATCAGGAACCCTTATGGTGTTTGATGTGCTCTCCAAAGTGCTATTATGATCTCCAAAGTGCTATTATGATCCTCATCAACATTTCCAAAGGTTTTGTCCAATCTTGTTTAGAGTTCCTTTGGGTCTTCATTAGATCTACTGAGGCAGAGCAAGCTAGGATAAAGAGCTAGTGTCATTGTTCCAAAATCTGCATCACATTCACTTAGCCAGTAATTCTCACTAGAAAAGTCTTCACCAAATCCAATAGACACTCCATAGAGACCTTGTCTCATCAGAGATGAAGTCATCTTCTTCTTCCATTCTGAATAGTTTGTGAATAGGGTGAGAAGAGGAACTGATGAATCCATTCAAATTTGTACCTACAATTACAAAAAAATACAAAGTAAGGTCAGAAATCCTGCACATTTCATGTTTTCATCACACCCAGCATAATTGATCAAGAAAGCTTGATCAACAATTCCTTAACTTGGGGTATTAAGTGGTAAACCTTCTGCTTCTGGTGCAGAGCTGGAAGGAACAATTTTTCCCAAAATGATCCAGTAGGAGATTTGAGGAGGAGAAGTTCCTTGTTCACCGAGGCTCTGATACCATATTAAATTGAGCACATAGACCTGTGGAAAAACACACAACTCACAAGATATATCACACAATTTACTTAGCAATTGAATAATGAAACAGTGCAAAAATGGCTTGCAACTATGAATGTTTTCATTAATAAAAATGTAATTAGATGATTAATTACAATGTAATACAATGGATAAATAGCCACATGCAATTCAAATCCACATGAGGAAATTCGAATTGATTAGACTCTACTTGACTGTAGGTAACTAAGACCTTGTCTAAATCATTATTGGAGGACTCAATAGTTAACTGACCTTGTCTAAATCATTATTGGAGGACTCAATAGTTAGTTGACCTTGTCTAAATCATTATCGGAGTTCATCGGAGTTCTAAAACAAAAATCAAGTTTCCAATTCAGTATTAACTAAGGGTAACTAACCGTGGTAGGTGAGGAATGCACGTCTCCCACAAGAAGCCATGCAAACCTAGCACTAACTGAATGTATAGGACTAGAACTGAATGTAACTAAATCCTAACTTAGCTTGAATAGTCACTAACGGAACTCAACTACTGAAGGTTGGTGTCGGCACTCCCAGTGGATCCTAAATTGTAGGAATTGATCTAGGAGGCTCCTAAACTTATGCATGCAAGTGCAATCAGTGGCAGTAGGCCTCAATTAGTGTTACCCACACTTTAGTAACTGGAACATGTGCCCCAATTATTCCAAGTGGACCCAATGGTGCTAGTGACTAAAAATAGGATGGATGGACTCCTGATTTGGACATGACTCCTGATTTAGACATATGACCAAATTGGACAAGGGATGATTAATAATCCTAACAAAAATGTGCTATTTATCCACAAAGCAAGTCAAAACATTTCAATACTATCAGTCTGCGTAGACAAAATTTGCAAGAATTCTTGCCCTTTAATACATCATTTTTTGTGCTTAATCACCCCTCCATGCTGCTAGGAGTTGTTCATGGAGTAATTAAAATGCCACTCGCTAGAAATTTAGGAACAACTTGCTAGAAATTTGGGAAAAACTTGGTAGAATCACTCAAATCTCTCACTGTTCTTCATTATCGAGGTATGTGGTTGCATTTTTATCTTCATATTTGAGACTTTGTGGGAGTTTGCAAAGGGTTTAGTATTTTTCTTGTGAGAGGGCACACTGTGGGTTTGTAGTCATAGTGACCAATCTGAAGAAGTGTGCACATATATATATGGGAGATATTTGGTGATAGAGAGGGTTCATTTCAGCAAGGGAAGATGCACCATATTCTACAATATACAAGAAGAGATAGTCTAGGCATAAATACTATTAACCATAGCTGAAGCAAAAGGGAAGCTACAGGAAGAAGTTGTGGGACTCCTCTTGGGGAGTCATTGAAACCAAGCAATGATTTTTACAATCAACCAAGGAGCAGCTTAAGCACAAAGACAATAGATTTGTTATCTCAGCCATAAATCTACTTATTGGACACATTAACCTATTGTTACAACCATCTAAAGGAAGCGTCTAATACAAAGTTAATCTACTGCTATGAAGGGGTTTTCTAAATGCAGGAGTTGCATTGTTTGTTCTTTTTGGTTTCATTAGTCAATACATTGCATCCACATCTCAAGGAAACATGCTAAAAGGATTGTCCACTCATCCAAAGCCTATAAGTTACGAAGAATATCAGATCATAAATTTAAGAAAAATCAGTGTTCTTTGGCTTTAGTTGGAATTGCATTCTCATTGTTAGTTTTTACAAATATTGTCCAATTAAATATCAGTCCTTTCCAATTTGGTTGGTGAGTTACGATGATGTTTTATGGAGATGTTCAATGTATTGGTTGATGAGTTCTTTTTTTAGTCATTAAATTCTCATCAACCAATACATTGAACAACTCCATAAAACATCATCGTAACTCACCAACCAAGGTGGAAAGGACCGATGTTTAATTGGACAATATTTGTAAAAGCTAACAATGAGAATGCAATTCCCTAGGAAATTCCTCTAGCATTGTTTCATTCTAGCTAAAAGGAAAATAGCAAAACTCCTCCAATGCATTTATTGACATATGCCTAACATATTGTTGAATGCTTTTTCTTGATCAATCTTCCATCAACTTTTTTTTATTGAATCAACAAGTGTTATTTGTAATCACAAGTAAAATGACTAAACATACTATTGATGTGCAAATGTTATAACATAGTTGTAAGCATTTCATTTTTTGTAATTTATTTTCATATAATTGTGTCATTCCTTGTCTTGTGTCATACTTTGCTTACGTAGTGCACATCATCTTGAGATAGGACTAGTTAAATAACTAATTTTTTTATTATTATTATCAAAATTGACATGCCTATTGTGTAATTCTATGGGGGGGGGGGTGTTTGCTAATGTGTTTGTAAGATAGAGAAATATGAATCACTGACATGATAGCATATGCATATGGAAGTTACAGGTACAAATATAACAAATACCTGCCATGTTTCCTGCGACATAACTACCATAGTCCCCAAGAGATGTATTATTGAAAATGAAACCCAGCCTAATCTCAATGCAATTTCTAAATCCAAGACACTTTGGTTTGTTGATACATGTTTCACATAATTAAAAAAGGATCTAGGGGTATAGCTACTTAGAAATGACTAATGATATTGCTTGAGTGGAATGAGTTGTTTATATTCTACTATGGTAAATCAAGGAAAATTCATGTTTCTTTAAAGAATCTTCCAAGGCGTTTTAAACAAGGGAAAAATTTATCTTTACTAATCAGATTCAATTTGATAATTTATCAATTTGTAATCAAACTTATCGTAATTTATCTGCAAGTGGAAATCAGCCCATACTCATGTTTGCTTATTAATTTTCTATGTAACCAAATGACTCAATGAACTTGCAAATTGGGAAAGCATCACAAACCCTGTTCAAGATCCGACTTGTTGGTGTCATATCAAAGAAGGACATGGGGGCATGGAAAATACTATGGAGCATGTCCAAAAAGAGTTTTTGATATGTCAAAAGGCCCACTACTGCTACTAGTAATGCTTGGACGAACACACACAATGAGCATCCTATTGACAATACAGTGTACACTAGAATGAGGAAACCCATACTAATTGTAGGCTCGATATATAGTGTGGGAGGGCATGCCCATGCCATCCAATAGTTGTTTCCAACTTGTAGCACCTAAAAATTTGACTGTGACAGCAACATAATTGGAACCAAGCTGACACCATATACTGTTGTTAAGTAAGACCATTAAACCTTTTTGTTAACACTTCTTGATTCTCTCTCCTCATCTTGTGTAAGCTGTAACTATCTAGACTATGTATCCACATTAGGTTCCTATTATATTGCATTGTGCATTTGTTTTTTATCATTCTGAATATGTAAATTTTTTACTCTAGTATTTACTTGGTTAGAATATTTTTCATTGGAATGTGCAATGGGATTCCCATCACTTATATGAAGGAGCCCTTTGGTCGATAAATTCTCTACTATAACAATAATGTCCAAGGCTTGATTATGCGCACTCACCAAGGTTTCAAAACCTGTACCTTCTTATAAAAGCTCATTATACTTTCTAGCTTGTGTAATCTTTCCATTTTGCATCACATGTCAAAGAAGGAATGAGAACTCTCAAATTATTTTCCATCATATTTTGTACCATTTGGAAATGGAAGAAGGGACATAGGATGTGGAAATTCTATAATATATATAGAGAGTATGACAACTGTAGAATAAAAACTTGGAAACAGAAAAATTGATTCCAATACCATATCTAAAAGTACTTGTTAACTTCAAAATGTAAGAGCAAAAGTGTTACATGATTTACACACAAGTATGAGGTCCGCAGATGGCAACAAATTGACTTGTTGGGTGACATATATTAAGGTTTTAGAAATAAGTATTCAATCAATATTAGTGACCATAATATTTAGTTTGGAGTATTCTAGTGTGGAGTATTCTTTTTGCTAGTGTGGATTATTCCATAAGTCTGCTAGTGTGGAGTATTATATCAATATTAATGACCATAATCTTCATTAAGGTATGTTTCTCATACTTCTTTGTGGACAGAATTTACTTCAACAATGGATGGAAATTTGAGAAAGTGTTTGTAGCAGCTTTTTTATACAAATTTAAGCTCAAATTTCTTTGTGGACAGTTTCCTTCAACTTGTTTTCCAGTATGGGACAACTTGTGTGGGGAAATTGAAGATATGCTTACTACAGTTCATTTTTCCTATTCTTTGAATTTGAGAATGTCATTTTTGTATTGCATATGGCCTTCCTTGGCCTCATGGTTTTGTCAGGAGAAACCAATGATGAAAATGAAAGTGGATTGTATCCTCCTAGTTTGATGATGAGTATATTGATGAGGAGGATGATGAAGGGGATGATGAAATTGATGAAGAATATGATCAATTAATTCAAGTGGATAAGGATAGTGAGCTTTTACGAGATAGACACATTTGATTTTTGAATTACACTGATGCCTAGACACACATGAAACTCCATGTTCAACAACTTCAAGAGAGTCATATATTCTTGATCCTTCAAGAAAAAAGAGCCCTTAGACGGGCCTATGTATATGTGGGGTAACCATTCAATTATTCAGTCTAATTCTCACTTGGAGATTTATCGAATCAAATACAGAAAACCATGTCAAAATCCTACGTAGGACTGTAAAGGAAATACAAGCCATGTCTAGTTTGATATTAGGTAAGGAGATAGGTATTCCTTTAAGTGTGCAGAAGTGAATGTTCAAGAGAATATAGGAAAATGATATAAAAAGGACATTAACCTAAAGTATGTGACTCAAATCTACCACTATTATCGATGAAAACTAGACTATTAAATCTTATTCTCACATGGAGATTTACCAAATCAATTATAAAAGACCATATCAAAAGCCTATGTTGGAGTGTAAAGGAAATACAACACATACAAGCCATTTCCATTTTGACGAATGACTTTAGGTGCCATCCAATATGGTGTTCCCTTCATTGAATTTTCACCAGAGACTGTTTCCTACACATTTAGAAGAAAAGTATATAAAATTCATGACTAATACAAGGAAAGAAACTTGGGCATACAGAAGTCTTGTGTGGTTCAATAGCAGCTCAACCACTTGTTTGGATGCACCAAAGTCTGCTAACTTAATACAACGTTGTCCACAAGAATATTTTCCCCCTACAACTCAAAAAACCATGTTATCAAACACTATTACATTTATGAAATTTAAATAATTTTTCCTTATATATAGTTGTACAACTGAAAAGACCTCAGTTTGTACATGCATACCTACCTCAAAAAATGTAAATTCTACTAATCATGTCAACACACAACATCTAATAAATCAAGAGTTACTTTTTCAATTATCAAATTCTACAATACAAAAACATATTCAAAAGATAAAATTATATAAAATTCAACGCAAGCTAGCATACAATGGATGGAAAATTGAGTCAGCCAATGATGTTCAACTAAACATTGCCACCACCATATGCTTCTCCCAAGTGCTCTCTTAGAGAAGAATATTACCCATCAAGTGCTATTCTCAGAGTCTAGATAGCATGCTTAATCTAGGTGCTCTAAAAAGAACTATTTCTTTATGTTGCTTCTTACTCGTTTCGCCTTGTGATATCAAATTTGAAATGACTAGAAATTGACTGTATTACCTTGATATCTCTATTCATGATACCATTCTTATGGAGATATGCAAGGCCCCAGAGAAGTTGTTTTGTGTACATTCTAATTACCTAATCAAAATATTTAAATAATTATTATATCTTGAATAAACCATGCTTCCAATTCAAATATCTATTTCCCAAACAAAAACTCTCATCAGCTCTCTGAAAGAACCAAATTTGCCAAGAAGAGAGGAAATAGATCCACCAGGAACAAAATCCAGAAGAATATTCAAAGCTTCCTCTTCTCTAGCAGTTCCTAGATATCATTGCAAGAGTAGTGTAGGAGTGTAAGGAGGCATCCTAAGTCACATGACATGAGGAAACGGGCCACGGAGGATATGGAAATACGAGTATTCGACATGAGACACGATGACCCCGAAAATAGGACACGGGGGACATGTTTTATATATATCTTAAATTATATATA
>LPNX010811038.1:164844-177545 GCA_001517045.1 Pseudotsuga menziesii
GCTAGAGCTTGCTGGCTTCATTATCATGAATGAGAAGAGCAGAGGGGTTTGAGTAAGGTAGGAAGTGTGTAAACATGTATACCTTTTGAGCATGATTCGCAACTCCTTTTGCAATGACTCTACCAGTTGAAATCTCTGTGATCTCAACTTCATCGGGGGAGAATATGACCTTCTTAGGAGACCCAATGTGGGTCATCTGGTACACTGACAGGAGGTTGGAGGCGAGACCAGGGACATATAGCACATTGCTGAACTTACCATGATCAAGATCTATCCTTCCTTTTCCTTTACTTTCAGTGAGAGAGTCATCTCCCAGTACAATAGATGGTCCTTTCGACATATCCAGTGAGGAGAAGGCCTCCTTATTCGAAACCATGTGTCTTGAAGCTCCAGAATCTATGATAAAACTGGGTGAGCTTGATGTGCCAGCAACTAGAGCATGAACTCTCTCTCTGTCATCGGAACTTGATCCTCCTTCTCTCTTCTTTGAGCTTTCTGGAAGGGAGATGCCATTCTTCTCTAGGATATTGGTCAGCATGTCTATCTACTTTTTCATACAAGAGATTTCAGTGTGATTGCCCTTTGAACAGTATGAGCACTTGTTCATTTCACCTTTGTTTCTCTTCTTCCGGGTATTTTTCTTGGGACCTTGTTGATCCTCTGGAGACTGCTTCTTGTCTCTTCTTTGCTCAGGTGGCTTTTTAGCTTTCTTTTTTCTTTTTGAATCCACCCTCGAATCTCTAGCAATCAAATCTTGATCTTTGGATGGTTTGATGGTGCCCATCATCACCAGCTTGTCTTGTTCTTGTGTGAGAGATTCCATGAAATCTGCAAGGCTAGGAATCTTCTAGGTTCGAGCTGTGATTTTTGTGGCATAGAAGGTCAAAACAAAGACTGAATAGTCAGGTCCTAGCTTTGAGAGGATGGCCAATACGAGCTAATCATATTTCTTTTCGATACCACACTGCTTCAGCTGCAAAACTAGTGCTTTGAACTTGGAGAAATATAGCTGCAGAGATTCAAAGCTACTGGGACTCAGAGAAATCAGCTCATTTTCGATCTGATGTCCCCTCATCTCATCTGTCTTTCCAAAAATATCAGAAAGCTTCTCCCATACTTGATCCGGTGAAGTTAATCCATCGAGATGGAAAAGGAGGTCTCGGGAAATACTGAGACATAGGAGGCCATAGGCCTCATCTCTCCGATTGTGCCATTTGATCTTCTCTGCAGCAGCATTGGGCTCTGCTTCTATTGCCATAGTCACCCTGTAGAGGCCTTTCACTCTCAACAGTATCTCCATCTCTGCTTTCCATTCAAATAAATTGAAAGGAGTCAAGATAGTTTTCTGTGATTGATCCATAGCTCTAGAAAATATGTCTCGGCTGTCAGTAGAAGGCTCCCAGTCTTGATGTCGAACCTGCAAAACAATTTTTGAAGGATATTAACAACCTACAATGGCTCTGATACCATGTAGAAATTCATGCCAGCAGTAGATTAATTTTACCCACAACAATTATCAATTGATCATGCAAAATTGCTAACAATGGAGACTGAATATGGAGCTGTAACACAAAATTATATTAACTGAGTGTACAATAGCCAACCCTGTAATAAAATAGGTTTCTAAATATATAGAATACATCAATAGGTTGAATGCATAAGGAGGAATCCAAAACTAGCATAAAGCAGGCTTACTCAAAATAGGCAAATCTCCCATAGGTGTAAAAAGCTGATCCCAAATATGTCATGGAGCTCACAAATTGGAAAGGGTGCATGGGAAAGCTAAAGAGTAGTGGAATGGAAGCTCATACATTCTTTTTCATGGAGAAAAGAGTGGAGGATGAAGAGGACAAAAAACTAGTTCACCTCACCTAGTCTTGCTTTCCTATGTGCCTTAAAACACTGAAAAAGCAGGCAATAAAGAAGAAAAAGCAGATAGGCACCTAGGAGGCCAGGAATAAAGCAGATTTGATTCCTAAGGCTTTCCCAAGTGCTACATGAGTCAGATATGGCAAGTTTTACCTCTATGGATAGGAAATTAGCAACTTGCACAAGGTGGGACACATGAACTAGGCAGATAAGACAAAAATAAATGAATTAATGTCTAAGTGGGTAAACTATGGGTTGATTATTCTAACACCTTGTCATGGCCTTCTTTTTGACAACGTATACACTATACATATTTGTGGGTGGCTTTCCCTTTTTTCATGTCGCAAAGTTCTAAAGCCATCTCCGCGAGCTGCACTTGAATTTGAGCTATACCAGAATTATCTTCGAGCTATTGCAGTTTCAATTTTTATGGAAATATCTAAGGCCTCTTGCTAATCAGCAACCTTCTATTGCATGAGTGGAGCTCTGATGTGAGGTAATAATGCTGAAATAAACCACTCCTTATGTTGTGCTGGTCCAATCGTGAAGCTAACTTGGTCAAGCAGAACTTTGAATCTCTGATCAAAGTCCCACACAGATTCACCTCGCCACTGCTGAATCTCTTTTAACTCAGTGATGCACTGTGACTCTGATTTAGGTTTCTTAAATTCTCAGATCAGTGCTACTTTGATGTCACCCAAGACAAGATTTTGCGTGCTAGAAAAATTCATAAACCAAGTTAGGGCTCGGTCTCTGAAATAAGTGATCAGCTGTGCTCGTCGAACATCTATGTCTGTAATTTTCTTCGCGGTCCATACAGCTTCGCATAGAAACCAGAACTATTCTGGATCTTCTGACCCAGTTCCTTTAAAAACCAGTAGTTTGATGTCATCATGAACATGGGCCATCTGGGATCTAGGGGGGGAAGAAGGGTTTGAACTAGCTGGGGACGACTAACGTGCGACAGGGATACTCGGGCTAGGGTTACTTTCATACTGCGATAGGTTCTTAGGGATAATAGGTCTCTGCTGCGGGGTTATCGGAGGGTTTCTAACAGAGGGGACCTCGGCAGACTCAGAGGCTTCAGAGCTTAAAGGGGTATACTTAGTGGAGGATCCAAGATCTCTCTTATATCTTTTGCCATTTCGCAGCAAACCACTTTGCTCATCGCAGTCCCAGTCACTTCCAATCATAGGTTAGCAATACTAGATCTAACAATCTGATTCGATACGCAAGATTCCTTTTTCAGCCAATAGTAATTTAATATTCAAACTAAATAGGTTCAAGTACTTACCCCTTGGTCCTTTGAAAAATTGTCATTCAGCTTCGCTAAAGGAGGTACTTGTGTCGATGGCGAACTCCATCACAAATGCTTCGAGAGTTCGCGCAGTCCAAAAATCCATGGCTCGCAAGATCGCGTTGTTCACTCTTTTCAAGATAGCGATTCTCGTATGGGTCCAGCAAGGAAACTGATTTTCTTGGAAGTTCGTCCTCCTTTCTGTTAACCTGGATAACTGTTGTAATCTCACAGATCACATAAAGTTACGAATAATACATACAGAAATATACACAGATGCAAGAGACAAGAACAAGATAGGATGAACAGATTATATTATTCTCACTAGATCATACAAAGCCAAGAACTGAACTGCGTTCTTGTGTGGCTCAACAGCCTAATATACAGGTTACAAACAGTTACAATCATAACTACCTGTTGGTTCACCGAACCGACACGACTATTAGTTAACAGACTAACCACTGTGTTTACTCAGCCAACCGACGTAGTCGGTCTCTCGACTTAGTCGGCTGATCGACTAAGTCGGTCTTCGTTCAAGTCGACTTATGTCGACTTGCTCCTTCTACATCTCCCCCACAAACAAAACATTTCTTCGTCCCGAAGAAAGAGGGAGGTAAAACAAAATAGACTAGAAGTACAAGAATTATATTTGCAAAAGGAGACTGCTACTGAGGTGGGCTGTGCAAGCGAATAGTTGGTCTTCTCTGTACACAGACTTCGACTATTGCTGGTGCTGTGATGGCAAGCTGATGTTGAAAGTCTGTCCATGTCTGCAAAGCTTTCTGAATGTCGATGGTCAGAGTAGTAAGATTTGAGAGTACCGACATCTTTTCTGCCATTGTCATTTCCGCAATATTTTCCATGGTGGGGCCCAACAGCTGATTGTGTTCTTCCGCAGTATCAAGGAGTCTTTTCATCTGCGGACAGATGTTGTCAACTTTCTCCAAGTTGGGAAGGGCTTGCTGAACCCACTGGTGTGCCTCACGTTCCAACTTCTGCAGCTTAGTGTTTTCCAGCACTATTTGTTCTTCGATGGTCTGCCTTAGTTCGGTCTCAGTCGACTTCCTTCTTTCCAAGGCCTGAATGCCTTGTCTTGTCTGCCTCGTCTGAGTATAGACCTGCCCATAATGAGTAGGCCAATCTCGGAGTACGTCCTCAGTTACAATAGATTCCTCCATGTGGTCTTGTAGAAGTTTGTGAGCCTCTGAGAATGCTGTGTGCTGAGTCAGGAGCAGTCGGGCAGTTTCTTCTTTTTGCCCGGCCTTAATCTCTTGGAGGTGGGTCTTTATGTTCGACACCAAAATTTCAAACAGCTGATATGCTCTTTCCAGCGATCGGTCGGTATCAGCTTCGACAGGTCCTGGGGTAATAGTATGTACAAGAGACCTGCATTTGTCGAGGAACTCGACTTCTTCTGTCTCCTTATCCTTGAGCTGTTTCTTTAGTCGGGTCGCCCTCCTCTTTGACTCTTTTGCTAGGGTGTTAAGTAAGTGGCCGACCTCTGAGCCAGTCAACAAGCTTACATCCCGTAAGCTAATATTTAACTGAGCGGGTCTAGGAAGAGGGTCTGTTGTCTCCTTTGCTTGCTCTGTTGTTTTGTCGGGAGGACCTGCAGAAGTGGAAGGTGGATCAGAGGCCGAAGGGGTTTGTGTTGGAGGGGTAGGTTCAGTGGTCGGGGGTTTTTGTGTTTGGGGAGGTGTTATGTCCACCTCCGGCTGTGATGATGATGATGGTCTCGGCTATGAATCAAGCGGTGGTGGAGGTGGTGGAGATGATGGTGGTGGGGGTGGGGAGGGGGGGTTTCCTGATCCTGGTGGTGATGGAAAATGGTGGGGGGAACTTTGGTCGGAATACATAATGTCTTCTTCCAATCGGTAGTCAGTGAAGGTCTGCTCAATGCCTGATACATCGCCACCGTCGTGGGTCCTTGTAAATATTGTTGTTTGCTGGGCGTATATCTTGCTGCTGGCTTTCAGGGGTGTTGTTGTCTTTATTGTTTGGGCTGACTGGAATATTGCAGGTAGCATTTGAAAGAAGGCTTTGAGTTCAGCGTCCGTGTTGGCCCTGGCCCTGAGTGCGTCAGGGATCACTCTTAGAAAGAATTCTGGGGAATTGGCGGCCTGCTGCTCTGGGGCGTGCTCCTCGACTATTTTAGTCGGAGATGGAGGGGGAGGAGTCGTCACTAGGTCGACCACATATTCGGACAGTGGTGTTGTTTTGGCCTTCTTTGGCCGACCTTCAGGTGCTCCTGCTTCAACAAAACGTTGAAACTGGGTTTCAACAGTTACCTTATTTGCTCGGGCATCTTCGACAATATCGAGTGCTGATGCTGCCAGTTCGTCGTCGTCGTCAGTGGAGTCAGCAAGGACAAGCTTACGCTTACCTTTTCCTTGCTGACGTTTCTGCAGTTTGATGTTCCTTCTGGCAATGGTGATCTCCTTTGCCAGTTTCTTGTGAATGCTCCGAGACACAGCATATTCAGGGTTGTCTTCCTCGACTTCCCCTGTCGGGGTCTGAGCTGGGTCAACAGTCTGAGTAGTCGGAGGAGTTGTTTGTTGAACTGGTTATTGTGCTGGTGGTGGTGTCTGATGTTGTTCTGTCGGGGGGTCCACTACTGGTGCAGTCGGATGCTTCACTGTTATGTGTACCCGACCAGGAGTGCCGGTCGGAGTATCCTCCGTCACAAAGGTGCTAATATACAAGTGCAGCTCGTAATCTTCCTCCTTTTCCTGGTCAGTCAGAGGTTCGACTATAGAGAAGTCGACCTGTTTTGCAGCCTCCGGGACTGGAATTTTGGTTTTGGTTTGTCTAGACAGCTCCCGAAAGATCTGGTCGACTTTGGGATAGTAGTCGAGGTCCCTGGCATTTGAGTCTTGTGTGTTTGATGACCATACTGATGTATGGTCGAGCTCCAGTTGGATGTGTGAGTCGGCTGGGAGGTGTCGTCGGATGTTCTGTGGCACCCTCCACCTTGTCGTTCGCAGCTTAAGATGCTGGAACTAGTTTTCCAGAAATACCTTGCCTTGGTTTAGTTCATGCACAGTTCCTTTTTGTGAAAAGGGTTTGAACCTGTGCATCTCGAATTTAGTCGGCTCTCGAAAGACGGGACTGCCTTCCGGGCATATATAGTACATAGCAATCCAAATGATTAAGGAGGGGAAATTGATAATACCTCCTGTTTCCTGACAGCGCTCGCATATGGTTTTGACCAAGTCTGCGAGGTAGTCGGCCCATCTGAAGATGCGTCTGTCGGTTGTAATTTTGTCGACGGCGTCCAGCATTTCCAATTTGAGGTCACTGCTGCGACCAGCTAAGGTGAGAGTAATGGCGATGATTTTCGCCACGATCTGTGGTGTTCATTCCTCGATCTGACTGATCATCAGACCCTTGGAGTTTTTACCCGACGCCGAACCTGTAAAGTGTTCGACTAGCCCTTCCTTGATCCCAATGGGGACCGGGTCACCCTGGTTTGACAAACCAGTAAGTCGGGAGATGACATCGCCATTGATGTCAACCGGTCGGTCAAAGTAAAAGCGGTCGTTGTGGTAACGACTGATAATGAATTTGACCGCGGCTTCCTTCGTACCAGTGAAGCTGGCCATGAGAGGTGCATTGGCATAAGCATATATGGTGCTATGCCTAACTTTCTCAGCCTCCCGGGTGAGTCGTCGGTTTTCAAATGCCCATTCTTGAATGTCCGTCCATAGCTTTTGAAACAGACCCTCCTGGACTTTCGCGGTTTGGATTCGTTTTAGTCGCTGGAGTAAGGGTGAGTCTACTGCCTGAAGTTCTTGGGCCTTAGCCGCAGCTCTGGTGCGTTTGGGTGCCATGGTTTCTGACTGAACAGACTGGTCAGAATTCTTACAAGGTTCGCAACTTTCAGTCGACTGGGAGTTCGAATGCTCTGTAGGTACGTGGTGTGGTGAATGAACTGTGGAATGTCCATTATTTATAAGCGCGGGTGGGGTGGAGTGTCGAACTGGGTGAATTAATGGCGGATTTGACAGTCCAACTACAACACTCGAGTGCGATTTCGTGAATCTGGTGCGGGTCTTGAGGCCATTAATGCGGGATGGGACGCTCCAGGTCGGCGGACGGTGTCGGTGGTGATAACGGTCGACATGGGCAGTCGATGAAGATGGTCGATGGAAATGTGGTCGGTTGTCGAAGGGGTGAGTGGCTGTCATGATGGTGGTTTCTGAGTGTACGGGTGTTGAGTTTTGGAATTTTTGTATTTTTTTATAGCTTTTTGGTGTCAGTTAAGACCGTTATATGATTTTTTTATTTTTATTTTTTTTCAATTTTTGTATCGTTTAAGTCGGGCTCCATTAACAAGCTTCTGAAATACCAGGCTCTGCAATGTTTTTAGTCGGACCGACCCATTGGAATGTATTTATTCGACCATGTACGGGCCCATCCATTCTGTGTGAAGTTTCTTAGGCTTTCCTTTGACTCGACTGTTATACAGTAGGGCAAGGTCACCGACTGACAGATTTTTGTTTCGGATATTACGGTCGTGCCAAGCTTTCTGCTGTTGTTTTTGTATCTCTTGGTGCTGGATGGCCATAAGTCGATGTTCTTCCAATTTATTAAGTTGAAGTAGTCGATCTTTCCTGGCCTGTTCGACGTCGACATGTAATATCTGTGCAATGATAGGTGCCTGTTGTCTGAAGTGCAGAGGTACGACTGCTTCTTGTCCATATACCAGTCGAAATGGGGTTTGATCAGTCGACCATTTGTAGGCTGTCCTGTATGCCCATAAAATTGTAGGAATCTTCTCATCCCAGTCATGTTTGTCAGGACTGCATATTTTAGTCAGTCCTTTTGTCAATGTTTTGTTGAAAGCTTCAATGGCACCATTCGACTGGGGATGGTATGCTGTACTACGTCGGTGGTCGATGTGAAACTTGTCGGTTAGATTTTTGATAGTTCTGTTAACAAAGTGTGATCCTTGGTCACTGATTAAGGTGAGTGGACATCCAAATCGAGTAATAATATTTTCATAAATGAACTTTGCAGCTACTTCACTTGAACATGTGTCGACAGGTTCAGCTTCTGCCCATTTAGTAACATATTCGACTGCAGTTATGATATATCTTGCACCTGACCGTCGGGCTGGGATCGGGAATGGTCCTATGAAGTCTATTCTTCTGCAACTAGGCATTTTGGTTTAAAGCCTCACCCAGGCTCATCTGACCGGCATCTCCATCGGTTCAGGCATGCGGGCCTTTTGGCTCTTCGACTTCCTATGTCATTTCTCTGTCTTCTGGATTTCCGAGGTCACAACCTAGGAATAGTTTCAGCATTTTGATAATGAGGGGTGCATTGTCATCATGTTCATTGAAGCGCTTCGCTGTGTAGGTGAATGATATTTGCTTGAATGCCATCGTCGTCGTCTGGTTCTATCGTGAGAGTATGAATTTCCTGCTCTAACCCAATCGACCTGTTTCAACCGACATGCTCCCACCGACATGATCATATCGACCACTTGAAATGCCGACCAAAGTGAGTTGGACCCACAGAAGAATCGACCATATTTTTACAACTTAATCAACGCTCAGTCAATCAAGGAGGCAAGGTATTTAACGCAAAATAAACTCCATAATGTTACCTCTCATGATACATCAAATTTTTTTTAATCTGTAGTCGGGACAGGGTCGACGAAATGGCGATCGACCAGCTCAGTCGGGTCGATGGAGGTCGACCAGATCAGTCGGGTCGCTGGCCCAGTGTGCTAGTCGGCGTGATTTAACAGTCCTTCGTGGTTTAACATACTGGATATTCCATGCTGGCGCCTCTCCATTTTGTTTTTGTGAGAATATTCCATGAAGGAAGCCAGGTAGATGCCAACATGACCATTTCTCTGGAGGTTCTACCGCTGGCAGAGCATCTGTCTCAGGCTCACGTGGCCTCTTCTTAGCTTGGTTCACATTTGTACGAGGACGTAAAACGCGGACTGGGGGGCGTGAAGTGACCGACACCCCGGCCTCGCAACTATCGTAACTCTCGGAAGTCATATTACATTGCTTCACTTACTGGAATGGATGGGTCGGTGGCTGGGTCGACCCGACGAGTCGGTGCAGGTAGCAGTTTAGGGCCGCTGCATTCACTCCTTTGAAAACAACTTCAGCCCATTTCCTGCGAATGTGTCACGACTTTGGTTCGACTTCGACATGAAGGTATTCTCGCAGCAACCCGACGGCTCTAGAGATCAACGGCCGCCGATTCCATCCATCTGCAAGCGCATTTATCATGCTCCAACAGAGTCGACTCTTCTCTTTGGAACGCCGGAGAAAAATCAGGAAATAATCGAAGATCTTCCAAATGCTATGAATGCCGCAGAGATCACTGATAAGCTTGGTCTGCATTCTCTGCGTCAGTGGCATTGGTATATTCAGAGCACTTGTGCAACTTCACCTCATGCCCGCAACGAAGATCTCATGCCCGCAACGACATGGATTGTGGAGTGCAGCAGTATTTACGCCATGTCCATCCCGACTGTCGATGTATACGTTGCGGTTCTGGCAGGAGCATCAATACGCGACCAGCGTGTCTGCTATAATATTTCTTCATCAACCACATGCAGTCGCCTTAAACTTCTCCTTTCAGATTCCCGAATGCACGAGCAGTATTTCATCTTCACGACAGCTTCTCCTTTAGGTTCGACACCTCCATCCGCTGCTGCTGTCACCCAGACCGGATAGAGGCGGCAACGGTGCCAATGTTGCATTCAAGCAGGCAGAAGTATAATGAACACATTAACCATCAGAGAAAGAACACATATTGGGTCAAGCGCTTAACCATTTTATTCAATCAATAGATGGTATTCATATACATGAAGAGATAGGTTGGAGTGGTTGCACCTGCTCCAACTGTTCATTTGTTAAGGTTATCTAATTATATATTTTAATACATTATAATATATGATGACTTTAGGGAAGGCCTATTAGCCCCTTCAACAATAACCACTGGTGAAACCCTATGTGTATATAACCAAATAAAATTTCATGAACATCAGAAAAGACATACCTTTGCAAAAATTGTTCCGCCCTACGACTGGGATCTTTGTTTTCCTGTTCTGCAAACTTGAAATAGGTCTCTTTGATCCAATCACCAATTTCTTTTATAGAGGGCCACCAAAACATAGCCCTTGAGGTATGGCATAGATCTCTCTTCAACAGATACTGAGTTCAACCGGCAACGGAACCAATTTGTTGGGCTAAATGGGCAGACCTGGGTTTCACCTTTAGCTTCGCACCAACAAAAGACCCACAGTGTTGGCCCTTTTGGCAGCCGCCTGCGAACAGGCTACAGTCTCACCCGAAACAGCTATGGGGTGCCGCAGAATCAGGTTTCTGCAAGCAGAAGAGAGAATCTTACTGTACCTTTAGTATTTAACTATTAACAATCACTTAACAGAATGCTTGTAATAACAATTATACAGCTTCGCGTTTAAATAAATAAACAGTTACTTGCACAACCCTTATCTGGGAATTCACAGCGAAGCTAGTTATTAACAGCAGTCTTACATTAACATTTATTTACTTAACAGTGCATAAAATATAATAACAAATCACACAAATGAACCACAACACCAGATGTCACGTGGTTCACCCCAAGTGTAGGGGTTACGTCCACAGAACTGCACTTTATTTAACTCTTTACAACTAAAATGATAGTTTTGATCTACGCACTCAGCTGCAGATCCCTTCAGTCCTCAAAGCCGCACACACAGCAGCAATCCTCTGCGTACACAGCTGTAGAGGTCATCTCGCACACAGCTAGGAATTAACCTTCTTACAAAAACCCTTATACAATCTCTTATCTTCGCATTACAATAGCTTCATAAGATAATCATTCAAGACCTAACCCTACTTCTTTACATAAGTGCCTATTTATATAGCGCACTGTTACAAAACCATGGATTTACACCATGGGTGCCCAAAACCCTAACCCTGGATTTAACCCAAGGGTTAGTTACAAAGAGGGGGATCGACCCACCCGAAACACCCCTAAGACTATTTTAGGCTGTAACTCCGCTTACACTTCCTCAAAAACCGCGGAGTTGCCAAAACTAAGGACCTTTAGGGTCGGAGCCCCAACAATACCACTAAGAACTTTAATAATTTGAGAAATGAATATCCACAAATTTTTACCTTCAAAGGATTCTTGAGCATTTTGTACTCCTTTCCTTGAATGATGTATGGAAGAAAAAAAATTAAGTAACCAGAGCCCCCATGGTACTCCATTCACGACCACAATTTACTGGATTAGCTTCAATTTTACAAACATTCTGAATTAACTAGTAAATTTATGTCAGTGTTACAAAGACAAAATATGGATCATAGGCCGAGAGATCCTTTAGAGCTGATATCGACTAAGAAATACCATAACCACCCAAAAAAATTCGAAGAGAAAAGTAAAAAAACTAGGTTTTGAGTTGGGATAGTAAAACCAACAACCGTCGCCCAAAACCCACGACAAGTATAAACCTCCACTCTACTTGTTCACATTAGCTCATAAACACCCTTACCTGCACTCCGGTCACATAGACCACCTGAAAATGTAGAACATGATTTTTAGCATATTACGTGACATTAAAAAACCTTACATGCATAATTTGCAGTCTAAAGACACTAAAGAAAATTTAGACACAAGCCACCGGAAACTAGAAAATTTGACAACCTGCTGCACATTAAACCATCTCAAGAAAATGCAAGGAGGACAGTTATTGCATGCGTGCGGTGGCTTGTAGAAGAACTTGAGAAAGATTGTTGTATTGACCACACCAACATCATGCCATGCAGGGAGGACAGTTGTCCATGAGAAATTACAAAGAGTACTATATTTATGCATATTATCATATTCCAGCCATCCAAGCATGAGGTCCTTTCCTAAACTTGGTTTTACTGTAAGCTATGGCTCTGCCAATTTATATCTGCATCTTGATCTGCAACTGAAGGATATGAAAATGACTATGGTTCCCCCCAGGCTTCTAGCTATTGAACGAATATGAAACTACGAGGTAATTTACCACTGATACTAAATCTGGAGTAGGCTATCAACTTGGCGAGCCGGCTCAAGCTCATAGACATGCCAACTAGAGAGATACCCAAAAAATATATGAATCAAATCCATATTATATGGTGAGGATATGAACTTGATTACCTTGATTATAATCCATGATGTTTGCACAAATCAGAATCACCATCAAGAAAGTAAAATTAGGCCTCATCTTGATCATCAATGCTTGCCAACGCATCTTGAGAGCCTCTTCATCTTTCCCATTCAGAGCATACCCTACAACCATATTGCTCCAAAAAACCACATTCCATTCAGGCATATTGTCAAACACTTTCCTTACATCCTCAACAGGAGGAGTAGGAACATCAAACATCTTATCCCCACATCCTTTGAGGATTACAATGAGCAAGAACTGTAGCTAGGGTTTTCACCCTAGCTTGTGCTGATGAGCACCTACTAAGGAATCTGAAATCCTTAGTAGCAGTTCGATTAATCTAAAAACAAACTGGAA
>LPNX010811083.1:6023-20186 GCA_001517045.1 Pseudotsuga menziesii
AAGTGCATTCCTACAAAATCACAGATTTTACAGGCACGCATATAATTTATTGTTTCTTTTATTATTTCTGTTAAAATTGGTTTTAATAAGATTCTTTTGTTTGTTTAAACAGGTGGGCACGTTATCACTATCCTCTGCAGATTCAGGATGTTTCGGATCATAGTTGGAAAACGTTGATGCCTCTTAACGACTGGAATTTCAAAACAGCCACGAATATGACAGTTCTCTTAAAATCAGGAGATGATACAGGCTAGTTGTTTATTGACTATTTTTATCCTATAGTAATATTTGTGACAAGTTTCTTTTGAAGAGAATCGATGCACTTTCATAGGATTGGATCTCTTATGGTATTGAATAGAACATTTATGAAAAATTGAATTCAGAGACTCGTAAGATTATATATAAACTAGTAATTTTTATGTAATGGGGATGGAGTGATTGAAGAAAAACATATTTGAAATATTATTTTAGTACTAGTTTTGTTCCTTACTGAGGTTTTATCTTCGGAGGTGGAATGTGACTGGAAATTCTCAGATTGATATCGTTGATCGGTATTATTTTGGATACTCTTTTTATATTTCAATACATAATCTTCTACCTATAATATTGATGCAGTATACTTGGTTATGCTTGTATTCATTATGTCATATTACACTTTGTCAACACAATATTGTTATTTGAATTAGTACGTTATATAGTTGAATTAATCAATGCTTTTGTTGAAAATTCAAGATATAATGATATACATATTTATTTCTGCTTGATCTCATTTGTATTTCTGCGATGATTTCATTTTGAACATTATCTTTTATTCAAATATTTAATGTTGTTTATTAGTTGTTAATTAATTAAACATTTCAGAAGAATATGAAGTAATTGTTTATTTCAATTTCTCTGTCAAGGTAATTTATAGCAGAATGATTTAGAGTGTATGGTTTAAATATTTTCATTTAGATCTTACTCATTTATCGTTATGTTCATCTTTATATTAATTGATAATTAAGATAATATCCAAATTGCTCTCACCTGGGATAGGATAGTTAGGATAGTTTTTGTTAGTATTATCTTAGTGTAGTTTACATTTAACCGTTGTTAAATAGAATTTGTGTAATTTTAGAATAATTTCAATAGTCTTTTATATTTAGAATATTAAATATAAAATCCTCAAAAATCAAAGACTTTCCTTAAGAAAGCAATTGTAGGATAAATTTAGGTAGTTGAAAATTAATTTTAGGGTTTATTTAGATAGAAATAACATTAGGATATATTTTCATTGAATTTTAGTTTCTCCTTAAGAGAAAAATTCAGTTGGTAGCAGGACCATAACTTGCAAGATTTTGCTATCCCAAACACACCGGGAGTTGCTTTAAGCTACTTGTGTGGGCTTAATCTCCTTGTTGGCCTAGGTAAAAAAATCAGGCCAACAGGACCCTATTATGGGATGCAGTATGGACAGGGTTCTTCACCTTATGGGGGCGGGTATCAACAACCTGCTTACTCTCCTAATTACGGCTTCGTAGCTCCTACTAGTCAAGGTCCACCACACTATGGTGCTTCCATGCCACCCTATATGGGTCAAACAAGAGGAGGGTACTATGGCCAAGGCCATGGTGGTAATCAGACCTATCAGGGAGTGGTCCATCGACCTCATCATCCTAGGCTCCCTTTCCTCATGATGCTGAATCTTATTGACTTGTCGAGATTAACGAACGATCCTGTAGCTCATGACCCGGCTTGGCCGACTGTCCCTACTAAGCTTCCCTTAGACATACCTAAGTTCGAGGGCAATTTGGGAGAGGATCCGAGCGAACACATTACTACGTTTCACCTATGGTGCTCTTTGAATTCCTTACATCAGGACTCCATCCGTTTAAGGCTATTTCAACGCACCCTTACAGGGCCTGCCGTGAAATGGTATATAGAGCGACCTAGGGAAGCTTTCGCTTTGTTCAACGACCTTGCAATGACTTTTCTTAACCACTTCCAGCTACCAGTGCGTTATGACATTGGTACTGAATTCTTGTTGACATTTTGGCAAGATAAAGCCACACATATCTCTAATCATATTCAAGAGTGGCGTAGACGGAAGAGGTTATATAAAGCCTTTATACCACTGGAGTTCCTCCTCGAATGGTTCCTCAAGTCGTTATTTCCATATATAGCGAAGGATGTTTCTACATCTGGAGTACAGAATGAGGAACAAGCGAATTTTAGGGCGCAGGAACTGGACTTGATTTATGCTCAGTCCGGTTTGTTATATGAGATTATTCCCAATGCTCCGCGTTCTAGTTTCAATCCCAAAGTCAAACTTGAACCACATGCCGATGGCATTGTGGGCTGTGCAAGCGCGAAACCTACGGATTCGGTTGCAAAACAAGTTAGTCAATTGTCAATCAACCAATCTGCTTCGGGACAAGCTATGGCTTTGAATCAACCTGCCCAAATGGTGAGTGTACTTTTAGTGCAATTGTCGGACCAGAAGGGTAACCAACAGCCCAGACAGAATAGAAAAAAGGGTAAAAATAATCGTAAGGGTGGGAATAAGAATGAGAATGCTAATAGTAATGACAAGAACGGCCGGAATGCTGGGGGGGACAAGCAAGATAAACGTAAGGTTAAGTTCCCTTGCAAGTTATGTAAGGACGATCACCTCACTTACTTGTGCCCTCGTATTGAGGAAGCCTCGAGATTCTTGGCATAGGGCCCAGCTATGCTAACTAACCCTTTATCGCACAATCAAAATATGAACTCAAGGTCCCATGACCAGTCCAATGGTGATCAGGATCTACCAGAGGGTAGTGGTTGTGGTTGTATTAACATGGTACGTGCTACGAAAGTTGTGACCTGTGCAAAATATTATGGTTCATCACAACCCATCCCAAGCAAAGAGCCTGATTCACCAGGGTACCCTTTGCGTATTGAGAAACCTATGGATAAACTTGAGACGACACCTCACATTCCTAAGGGATTCCTTAAGTGTTAGGGGCATAATCCAAATGCGTGAGCCGCCCAAAACTATTCAGTAGTCAAGGATTTGGGCCACACTCCTTGTGCGATGTCTGCATTGGAAGTGCTTCAGAGTTGTCCTTCGCAAAGGAAGGCGTTGCTTTCTACCCTTGGTCTGAATGATGATGATTCTTCCCCCGTGATCAAATTTGAAACCGCAGGGATTCAGCCTCGCTTGCCTTACTATGTGTCTCATTTGATTCGCGTAGAATGTCTTAATATGACCATTAAGCGCACTGTGATTGACGAAGGCGCTGCCACTTCAGTGATGTCTTTATTGTGTTGGAAGGGTCTGGGTTCCCCTGAGCTGTCTAAATCATCGACCATGTTAACTGCGTTTGATGGGAGATCATTTAGGCCGCATGAAATCCTTCCTTCCCTTAAAGTACGTTTGGGAGGGAAGACCATTGCGATAGAGGTCGAGGTGGTAGATGTGCCCCTTGACTACAATCTCTTGCTGGGTAGGAATTGGATGTATAGTATGCAATCCGTTGCTTCTTCCCTGTTCTGTGTTGTATGCTTTCCACATAATGGGAAGATAGTAATGATTGATCAAACGACATTCAAGAATCCGTTTGTTACCGCATCTTCGGGAACTTCAATCCTGATCGTTGAACACTCACAGCCGGCAACTGGGAGTGTGGGTGTAGGCATGCTTCCATCCCTCATGGGAATATTTAGTTGTCTTGCACCGATCCTTATGATAGGATCTAGTTTCGACGAGGCTTTGACATCTACAAGATCGGTGTCTTTTCCCATGAGTCATATGGAAGATCCTTGGATTCTTCCTACACTGATTACTCCGAGTGGGCCCGTCATGACGGACATGCTGTTGCCTGCAACTATGATAACTTATCAAGCTAATCTCAGGTGTGTTGCAGAGCCTAGTCCTTCCTCTTCGCAGACGGAGGAGGAGGACCCTTATGTGCTGCCGACATGGGAAGTACAGTCTTCTCACGCACACAACTGCCTGGATACGATTTTCCCTTCAGATGAAGTGATTATTGAGGCTATGTCGGGAGTTGAGCCACCATGGGAGGAACTCCATCATAGATCGTACTTTATTCCCGAGCTTGACCGTTTGGAGTGTGAGGATTTTAGGGCGGTTCTTAGTCAGAGATTTGGTAGTCCTATGGTTCTATTAATCTCTCCTCTTCAGATGGCTGACGGAAACATGGCAAACATATCTTCAATGATTCCTATCAACATCTCTTGTAATCCTGGCACATGAACCTTTCCTCAAACTTGGATACCTTCTCTTTGAGTTTCCTAATCTATGTAGTAGAGTCTTCACTTTCCTTAGCAGTGATCCTGTCCTTGAGATATTGATTGGCTTCCTGTAATTGAGTGATTTCCATGTCCTTTAGGGACATTTCTGACATATCTTTGATTGCCAGAGTAGTGGGTGATTTGTTCTTAGGGGTGCTATATTCATTTAATTCATCAATTCTCTTCTGCATCTTTTTATTCAATTCTTCCCATGTGCACTGCTCATCCTCCAACATAGCAAGGAGGCCTTTCAGATCCAAAACTTCATGCCGCAATGTCTCAATATCCCCTTGTAACTGCATGGTCTGAGGAGTTAGATGGATGTCTTTCATAGGTTTCTTGCTTTTATTTCTGTAAGCATGTATCTTGGCCAGCGACTTAGTTGATAAAATAGGCTACTCTTTTGCCACTTGCTTCTCAAATGCAAGGGCCTGTTGTAATGTGTTTTTTGCTATTAAGTATACCACTTGGTCATTCAGGAGTTTCACCTGCAGGTTTTAGGCCTTGCTTGTTTCCTTTTCCTGCTTCAATTGGGTCTCTAGTTTAACCACCCTTTGTTGGGACCTCAGATGGGATAACGCCTCCTTAGTCAGATTAGCATAGATGAGATCGCTAACTCCCTTATGGAACATAATCTTATATGGGATTGAGAACCAATCCATGTTGAAATCAACCTTTGAAACTCCTTCCTCATTTGTGATGGCTAGGTTCAAGGAGTTTGTTGAAATATTCTTGGGAGTAGTGAAAGGGAATTTGCTTCCTGATAGCTTCCTTAGCTCCTTTTCCTTTTTCTGAGTCTCAGTCATGGATTTATTTTTGAGTTTCCCATAGGTATTCAACATTTTCTTTTTAGTCTTAAATTTCCCTTCAACAGCAGAGGCAAAAGAATACTTTTGATAATTGAATAGAGACTCCTCACCCCCTTTATTCATTGATTGTGTGGTTCCTCAGGGATTTTTATTTGAGTGTGTAGTGGTTGGATTTACAACCAATAGTGGCTATGTGATCACCATCTGATTTGCAACCTTCCCCCTAATAGGGTTTATTGAAACAAGATCCTCCTCTATCACTGTCTTGATGGAATTAAATTAAAAATTAAACTCCTGCTCCAGGTTGATTATGTCCTCCTCTACGTCTATCCTAGGATTCTTTCTAGGGGTTTGTTCATCACATTCCATATCATCCACCTCTGACCGATACCTTCTGCTACTACCATCACCATTTAGGGGAAAGGGATTAGTTGGGACCGTACCTTGCACTTATTTAGGAGCCTAAATTTTCTCTACAGGATTCCAATCAAAATCATAGGCTCACGTAGTTTTGCAGGCCAATCATTAATAATTGCTTCTATATCTACATCATACACCTTGTATCGCATTAGCAACGCCACACCATGCTTGAACATGAATAGCATGTGGTTCAATGGTGAACCACACAATCCTTTGGTACTTTGTTGCAGCTTCATCAGATAACATCAAAAATTTTACGGTTGTCGCTTGCAGTGCTTCCCAATAGATCCAAAATTGGACCACACAATCTATCAATATATCTGCTTCTTTCACCCACCATATATTATGATATCGCACACCCTTTCATACCTCTATCGCTTTGAAATACATGCCTTGGTAGTCATCTGGCTCCATCCAATCCACTAGTGCGATCAAGATCAGTAGCTAGTTGTATGTGAAGGGTATTTCACCTGCCTGCACCGCCACTATGTCCTCCGCCATTTGGTTCATAAGGAAGAGTGACTAGTTCATTTTTACTCCTTGTGCACACAACTCAGCACATGCGACCACCCCCAAATTGCATTGGACGGGGCGGTTCTTCATTACCACCTTACTGGCCAAAATCTAGGCGCTGATGTGCACCGCATGATCATTGATACTATCAATGCGGTACATCCACCCGTCGTACTCTAAAGTATAGAGATTCTTCAATGTCATCACCAACTTCTTTTCATTGTCTTTTCCTCAGAAATACTACAAGGGGTTTGGCCCATCCTTGGGAAGCCCCATTATTTCTTAAATTGACACCACTGTGGCTTCAATTGGCGTATCCAACCGCAGAAATCCACCATGGAAGCAAGCCAAAAGTTGCTTCAGACACGCTTGAGTTTGTTTGGACACCCAAAGTGTGGCATGTTGATCAAACCTAGAAATCTGGCTCTGTCCAGCTCGTGCTCGCAGTTGTGCAGAATGTGCTCTATCAGTCCGCCTCGTACTGCTACCATCGACATGTATGGCTTGTTTGCAACATCCTCCAGTGTGAGAAACTCGTGGTCTTCGTATTTCATCTGCATCAGTGTAGGCACAATGTTAGAAGTGCATACCATCCCTTATGGTAGAGCCAAAATTTGTATTTCGTATCTATGATTCTTAGTGGGATTCTTGGCCTTCACACCCAGCTGACTAGGAGGGATATACTCTGGAGATCGACGGCCCCGTCTGTGAGGTTCCTTCTCCTTGTGCCCTTGTGGATGTTCTGGTCTATCTCTTTTGCAGTTCCAAGAAGCTAGAATTCTACCCTTTTCTCTTTCGCGTCGGCACCGACGATGATTCGACTAGCATGCTGGCTACTTCTTCCATGATTGTTACCGGTCTGACCGACGAATCCCGTTCACTCGAAATATCTACCGTGACAGGGTCACTCTACATGCCATACTAATACTCCATAAGGTTTTAACAATCACACACCCTCTCTAGACTTGGAAACTCACACAATTCACTATAATTCACTTGGCGATTCATTCAACAACTTTGCAACTTAGCTCAAATTATAGAACTCTTCAACTCAACTCAACTCTACACAATGGTGTTTGCAACCCACTTCGAGCGTCATATTATAACATGAGGTCGATCCAATGACCATCATGACCAAATCATGCTAATAATCATGACCAAATCCGTCATTAACGACCTGAATCCGTCGACGATTCTGTCAATCCAACGGTCAAATCAGCCATAAATGCACGTCGCTTCAACAAGCACCGCTTGTTAACATTTTTTAACTGTTTTCATTTATTGCGGATTTGACTACGTCACGGCCCTATGGTCGTCACAACATGACTTTATAACTACGCTAATGGATCCTATTCTTGTGCAACCACTTCCTCCTAGAGTTCCCTCCTTCTTTCTATCAATCCTACCTAATTTTCTTTTCATTGTGCAGTGCCTTAAGCATTGCGCAATTCTGAGCCCGTCCTATAGGGCTTCAGTCATATACCATTCAAGAGCTTTGGCAGCATCGCTCCATCTAACTGCTCCTCCTGAATTAATGGAATTAACAAGATATGGACCTAACCAATGCATTTGTAAGTTACCTGGATGCTTCATGAACTTGTTGTTATACAATAACACCAAATATCCTTGCTGAAATTGTTTTTTCTTTATGTGGCGATAATGCTAAGCCTTCTGTTGATCCTTCTCGACACGCTGTTGGAAACCTACAATAAATTTTTCCTCCTCTATCTATACTACCTACTCCACACGCTCCTCGAGCGTTGCTTGATCGTCCATGTCTATCTTTGCTGCAATGCGTAGACTCAAAACAATGTACACCATAGACATGACTGCCTCTTGACCATATACTGACTTGAATGGTGTATGTCCCATAAATCTCTTGTAAGTGGTGTCTGTCATTGTAATTATGTACCGTGCACTAGTTCTCTTCCTAGGTGAGTTTATTGGTCCCACAAAATCCATGACCCATTTATCAAGTGGTTGGAATGTCACCTGAGGTATTGGCGACATCTCATCCCTTCTCGATGTTTTTGCAATTCATTGACAGATATCACAAATCCGTGCATAATCCATTGCATCGTTATGTAGAGTGGGCCACTAGATCCCTACACGAAGTACCTTCCTCGCAGTAGCTCGACCTCCATAGTGTCCACTAGCAACCCTCACATGTGCTTCTGCCAGAATCTACCCTTACTCATGCGGTAGGACACATCGCCACGAAATCTCATCCTATCCTAGATTATATAGTTGTCGAATGATCAACTGGAATTATGAAGCCTTAACCACCAACTCCTTTTTCTGACTTGTTGAAAAATCCTCTGGTGTGATTCTCGTCACCAAGAAGTGAATTATTTGATCATAATAGTCATCTACCATGTTGACTCTGAACAACTACACGTCTAGCAATCCGTATTCAATATTTTTGGGCTCCTCACCTATCTCAATTTGGGATAAATGATCAGGACCCGTATTTAAGCGACCCGACTTCAAAACTATCTCAGTATCAAATTCTAAAAAGAGAAGTAGCCAGCGGCATATATTCCCCCCCAACACAGGCTTATTGACTAGGTATTTCAAATCAAAATGATCAGTAAACATTTTGAAATGACCCCCAACATCTAATGCCTAAACATTTTTAGCGCATATACGATCGCCATACCTTTTTTCTCTGTGGTTGTATAGCTCTTCTCTGCAAAGGACAACTTTCAACTAACGAAAGCAGTCTAGTGATTGAGATCCACTTCTCTTGGTTGTGTGAGCACCACTCCCAGTGCAATGAATGATGCATCCACATGAACATGGAACTCCTTGTTCCAATCAGGAAAAACGAGGATCGGTATGAAATCCATCTTGGCCTTCATCATTTCCAAAGCTCCCTTGACATTCTTGACTCCATACAAATGTTGCATCCTTCTTCAATAATTTCTCCATAGGGGTTGTGATTGCAACATAACCTCTTATGAATTTGCAATAATATCCTATGCGCCCCAGCGTCTCTCTAAGAATATTCATGTTCTTAGAGAAAACCAAACATCATAGACAATATGCACATAAAGACAACAAGTTGATAACGGAGTTCGTCTAGGATGGACTACGTCTCCGGGCTTGCTTCTCAATAGGAGGGCCAATCTATAATCTCAGCATAAGGAAAAATACATGGCAATGATACAATGATACCTTGGCGACAATGGTTAGGAAGAGAACCGCTGCCCAAAACACAACAAGACTGCTTTTAGCAACTCCGAAGCCTGAAGACGGTGTAAAACGAGTATAAACAGAGAGGTTCGTGTGTCTGGTCGGGTCCCGGATGACAGAGAGGAATTTTTAGTAGACAGACACAGGGGCGTCTGCGACCCCTTCCTATCCACAGGGAGTGTGTCCGGCAGCAAAGAGAAATTGTGGTCTTATTTTTCATAGGGGAATGACGTTCTGAATGTATGCAAGTCCTTTTTGTACCATTTTTCCCTTGAGCAAACCCTCCACTTCCCTGAATTTGCTGAGTGGTGTGCGGTGAACTATTCTCCCTCTCAGAGGATTATTGTGAGTCGGTCCGCGTCGAAAATACTATGTAAAATTGATGCTTCGGTCGTCAGAGAAAACCTTAGTCTTCCCAAAAGTTACCCTGTAAATCGTGAGTCTGTAAATGAATCTGTCCTTGCCGAGTTTTTCAAAAATTGCGAAAGTGAAAGTCGCTGTCAATTCTTGTCAAGTATCCTGAAGGAAGGTCAGTCCCTTGAAGGTCTTTTCTTGCCTCACCCCTTGCACATTTTCAAGACTGAGGTGCAACTGGTAATGTCTTTGGTCTGTCAAGTGTTAGGTATAGATGACGATTGTCATATAGGTGATGTTATCCTTGGTTTCTTGTTAAAAATAAATTCTTTAAGCCTTGAGTCCCAGTCAGTCCACGTGCTTAATTTAGATGAGTACCTTGCCGAAGCGATCCACCTCTAGTTGACTGAATTTCCCAAGGTCCAGTTCTTTAGGTATCAAACATACTTGCTTAACATGTTATTATGCTCTAATGTTACTGAATTAAAATTCTTAAGTGCTCTATGTTCTTCTGATTTGCCCAAGAAAATCAACATGGTCGAATTTGCCAATTCGATCATGTCCGAAATGTACAGAATGTTATTTGATGAGGACCTGCCCCGTGTCCTGGACAAAATGAGATGCCTAATGCAGTCGTCACCCGAAGATCGGGTGGGGGACTGGTTCCTGTACAGAGGTTACACAGTGTTAAGAATATATGGCTTTACTGGTCGACCTTATAGGCTACCATCCTTCTTGACCCCAAGGATTTTCGCACTAGAGTTCATGAGGCAGAGATTGCTGTCTGAGGAGGAGCACTTTGGTGCTTTCAAAAAATATTTGAATTATAAATTTCCATTTAAAGTCGGCCCTTTCATTTTTAAAGGTAAAGGTGCCCTGGCATTTATAGAAAGGTTGATGGAGAATATGGATTTCATAAAAGATGTAAATATGAACTACGACCCCCACTAGGTGATCTCATTGAGAAAACAGGCAAACAAGAATAAACCATTTGAGCATCAGGCTATTGAGGGGCTAACTGAAATGGCCAATTTGCTGCAGTATACTGACAGGGCAGATTCTGATGAAGAGACACATGCTACACCTGTCACAGCGACCCAAATAACAGAAGGTGCTGGTATTGTAGTCAAGAGGAGTTTGTCTGAAACGGAGAGTATGGACGTAGACGAGGAAGGGCCCCATAAAAGGGCAAAGCTGCTTCAAAGTGGTAAAATTGTAGATAATGAGGTTTCTGATGGTTCCAAAAGAGGTGCCCTAGTTCCCCTGAAAGCGGTGCAAGTAAGTCAATTCTCTTTTAAAAATACGGAGGTTGATGTAGACAGTTCGGAATTATGCCATGTGTTTAAGTCGAAGGAAGACCTAAAAGCTAGTTACATGGAGAAGAGGAAACAGTCTATGGAGGAAACGAGAAATTTGCTCCCGAAGGTTAGAAGTTTGTACAGTTCGAAAACCTCTCTTGTCTCTCCTAGAGATGCTGAGAGGAATACTTTTAAAATGGCTATGGTAAGTGACAAGAAAATGTTTGAAATAGAGATCTGGTTAGACAAAATCAGCACTCCGGACAAAATTCAACTCCACAAACAGACCAGCGATATCATCTACTCAGACTTACTACAAGCCATGGTGAGGATCAATAAATTGCAAGTCTTGATAGACAAATTGGAAATCTAGTTGAAACATGAGAAAGTAGAAAATAAATCAAATGTTGTTCAGATTAAGAAGCTGCAGACATACATTGCTAGTTCAGACAGTACACAGGCAGTCAAGAGGTTGTTATAGGAAAAGGATAATGCGCTCCAGGTCCTGAAGAAGAAACTGAAGATCCCAGGCACTGAACATGTTCAGTCATCTGAGTTGGTAGCCCTCCAAGAAGAAAAGGATAAATTCCATCAGGAGATGATGGAATACAAAGGAAGAGCCGGAGAGTTGCAGGAGGAAAAAGAGAAGTGGGAAGCCGAAAGGGAGGAACTGCTATCCCAAATCTCCTTGATGAAAAAAGATCAGAATGAAGAGAAGGAGATTATGGAAGAGTTGATGAGCCAGACTCCCACTAGCGAGGACCTGTCTATTGTAAATATCCAGAAGCCATTAGATGATTTCTCTACTGACGATTTGTTGGTGCCAATGTCCCAGGTGAGTTTGAAAGAAGAAGCAATCAAAGATTTGAAAGCAGAAAATGAAAAGATGAAAGCTGAGCTGGCCAAAGTTAATGAAAGCAAAAAACAAATACTGCAGGATAGGAATCAATTACAGAAGAAATTTAATGAACTAAAGGAAAAATGCATTGGGAAATGCCCTCTTCATGGGGCAAAACACATCATTTGGGATACCCTATGTATAGAGATTACCAAGTTCAGGCACTATTTGAATTTTATTGATGATTTAAATATAATGATAAATCTGGCCCACCAGAGGATGAAACTGGTAAACGAACATATGGAGAAAAGACCCCTCGTTACGGCTCAGAACACATTAAATTTTCTAAATTCACTGTCATATCAGAAGTTGCAGGAATTGGGCATAAAGGATAGAGTGTCAATAGTGGTGTGGGAAAATAAAATCATCCATAAGCATCACTTAATCAAAACGGTCCATGATAAATCAGAAGGATTGTTGCTGCAGGTAAATAATTTTAAACAGGAGTTTAAAGAACTGTTCGAGGACGGATTGCCTTCTTTCTGGGATGGAGAAGGGCGGATGTTCTCACAGGAACATTATCATAACCTGCTTGTTCAGTGCCGCATGGATCACACCAAATTCAATGATTTGGAGAAAAACCTGACAGGGAAGACCATTGTGGATATGCTCACAAAAGATTTCGAGATTCTGCAGAAGTTTGCCATCATCAGGAGCAGATTGCCCAGAAATTCCTATGAAGCATATATGGAGCTCGAGGTAGCTATTCGAGAAATGATGGAGTGTGACACCCCAAGTTCGGAGCAGTGGAAAGCTGTGGAGCGGTTTGGAAAGACAAAGTATATTCTCCATCCCTAAGAACAGGTGTCATGCACTGAAGAGCTGATGGGGCAAAGATATGGAGCTGATGGGGAAAATATATGGAGTTGATGGGGCAAAGACATGGAGCTGATGGGGAAAAGATATGGAGCTGATGGGGAAAAGATATGGAGCTGATGGACAAAAGTTTGTTGTCAAGTTGATTCATACTTTGTGGTCTGTTAGGATTGGAGTTGTAGCAAACTTCCTAGGGGTTAGGAAATTCAGTTACAAACTCTAAATTAAGCCGATCATTCTGTTATTGATCTTCTTGTTGGAGCACCGATCATTTATGTATAAATATGCATCCTTTTTAAGAGATGGGGGTTGGAACCCATCGGGTGGTGAATAATTTTGGAGAACATATCTGTTTTTGGAATGACAAAGTGAATGCATGAGAGTTTTGTCAGAGATTCATGTGTCGTTGATATTACAGTCTGTGCGTCTGTCTTTATGTGATTGTATTTCCCTTGTGTAACACTCCGTTTTGTTTCTTCCTTGTATCTGGAATATAGCGTTAAATGATTAGAATTCATGTATTTATGCTCTGATCATCATTTCAGATATTATATGATTTTTTCTACTAAAGTTGGTATAGAACTCATCCTTGTTGATGCTCTGTATTAATGGGTCGTTCCTTCATCTCTTCTGTTCCACCTGAATCAATTTGAAAGACTGTGATGATATGATTATCTTGCCTTTGATGAATATCATGTATATGTATTTGTGGTATTTTTATATTTGTATATGAATCCATGCCCAATGGTTATGTTATTGTTTCAGCCAAATACATAAATCTGTGAATTTTATTTTAAATCTGGTCTTGTTAAATCTTTATTGAGAGATCCCTCTCTGGAAGAAAATACCAGTTTCTTCCTAAAGTGGTTTTGCTGTTACCTTGGAGTATACCTTTTACAACCTGGGTACATTCTGAGTGCTAACAAACTGGCGCCGTTGCCGGGGACGAAAGTGCTTATCTGCCCCAGGAGAACGACAAAGATTAGGAGAGATTTCTGTGGGCAAACAGGAGTTTCAAAAAGAAAAGGAGGTTGTATATTTGCCCTGGCGACTTCATTGTGAAATTGTTTCAGAATTCAAGAATGACATTCTGGCTTCAAGAAGACACACACGAGGTAACTCTGATACCGAAATCCTGAAGAGTTTTGAGGATCTAGAAAAGTTGTTTAAAAGAAAAAATAAAGAAAAGTTAGATTTCCCTTTGTTCGGCCCATCATCATCACCAGATTCTCATATCAATCCAGCATGGGAAGTCAATACTGCGCAGACCCTGTTGAGAACTAGATCTGAACCCGACCTAAAAAATACTGAGTTCATTCCTTGTAGGTTGAGAGCTAGGTCCGAATCCGACCTCAAAAATACTGAGTCCAATCCTAGTAGGTTAGAGTCCTATATGTTAGATTCCCTCTGGAAGGACTTGCAACAAACCTCTAAAGCTGAAACAACAGCCTCCGAGCATTCTCAAAGTACTGCAGTTCTTGTGAACCCACCCAGACCAATGGCCGCTAGATTTGCTCCCTTGCGTTTGCCGGCTGTATTACATGATCTCCCCCAAAATTATTCTCAGAGGATTTCTTTATTTGAT
>LPNX010811083.1:20479-82979 GCA_001517045.1 Pseudotsuga menziesii
CCAAGAAACCTAGAAGAACAGCCTATCCGTCCACCTTTCCTTGAAAATTATGTTGGGGATGAAGAAGACCCACCTGAAAATGAGATTCATCTGTTTGGGGAACAGGATTCAGAAATATAGCTTACTGAAGAAGAACATAATATGTTTGCGCAGGAAGGTCCAAATGAAGAATTTGAAAATGAGCTATATCAGAGAGGTTATTTGCATGCAATGGATGATGTGCAAAGGAAAATGAGACTGAGGAATAGGGATGTCCCCATAAATAAAGGGAAGGCAAATCCAAATCAGCCTTCCTCTAGTTCTTTGAATGGAGAAAAGGGGAAAGGACTACAAAAAGAACCCTCTGTGAGTAAAGGGATAATAAAGAGGGTGACTCCGATTGATGTGGAAAAGATTGGTGCTGGTTTTAACCTACAAAATGAGCTTTCAAAACTAAAGATCTCTGTTCCATTTAATGAGCTACTGAGAAACACCGAATACAGAGATACCATCACCAAAATGATCAAGAACCAAGGAGAATGGCAGTCAGACATTTTAGAATTGAATGATGATAATCTTGCTATTTCATTTGGACCCAAAGTTGAAAATTTAGAAGATGAAGAAGTTCCTCCTTTCTATTTAAGTCTAAATGTGCATGACAAAGTGGTCCATAATGCTATGTTGGATTCCGGGGCATGACACAATCTAATGCCTAAAAGAGTCATGGAAAGTCTGGGATTATAAGTGACTAGACCATATAAGGATTTATACTCATTTGATTCTAAGAGAGTAAAATGCCTTGGTTTAATTAAAGACATGGTAGTGACCCTGAATAAATTTCCATCTAAAACTATAGTCATGGATGTGGTGGTAGCAGATATTCCACCTAAATTTGGGGTATTGCTGTCAAGATCTTGGACCTCCAAGCTGAAAGGTAGTTTACAGATGGACATGTCATATGCAACGATTCCTGTTCCAGATGGGAGCAGAAGGTTATATAGTGAAAAAATAACTCCCTATGTGGTTAGCAGTCAAGATAAACCTGAAGTCCATCACATATATGCTGTTGATACTGATTTGGGGTCTTCCATTTTCTTTAATGAGACTGTCCCACATGAGATAGAAAAGACGTTGCAAGAGAAGTCTGAGGCAATTGAGGAAAAAGAAGTTTTGGAGCAGGAAGCTTTGGAAGCAAAGCAGAAAAAAGAAGGCCAATGGATCATGTACTTTGATGGATCTGTTGCAAAGGTTGGTGCTGGAGCCGGTGTCTATATCATTTCTCCTATTCATGATTTCAAAGCTTTGTCATAGAAATTGCTTTTTGAATGCACAAATAATGTGGCAGAGTATGAGGCCCTGTTATTGGGGTTACATGCTTTGAAAGATTTGGGGGCTCAAAGGGTCAGGATCTTGGGAGATTCTGAGTTGGTGATAAACCATGTAAATGAGAGTTATCAAACCAAGCATCCTCAGATGAGGGCTTACAGAAATGAAGTATGGGATATGCTTGGCAATTTCTTCACAGAGCACACAATTCAGGTTGTTCCCAGGGTTGAAAATTTGGTGGCTGATTCCTTAGCAGTATCTGCTGGGAAATTTGAGACCCCAATGACTAGT
Organism: Pseudotsuga menziesii; assembly: GCA_001517045.1. Taxonomy (NCBI): domain Eukaryota; kingdom Viridiplantae; phylum Streptophyta; class Pinopsida; order Pinales; family Pinaceae; genus Pseudotsuga; species Pseudotsuga menziesii. The sequence continues at coordinate 22,076 of LPNX010811083.1, forward strand.
CAAAAGGAATACCAGGTGGATATTTTGAACAGACCTTCTATCCCTGACAATTACAAATACTGGTAGGTGTTCGAAGATGATATGAAGATCCGAAGATTTCTAGAGTTGTCAGGAGAGTTTGTGAATACTCATTTTGACAATGAAAATGATAATGATAGGACCCCTAGAGATGACGAAGGAAATGAATCACAAGAAGATACTGAGAGGTTAAGGAAGACCTTGGGAGGTAAGGATATCATCCAGCTAAAAAATAATTTCATACCAAGAGGCCTAATCCCTTTAGAAAGGCTCTTTGATCAAAATGATGTTGCCAAGAACCCCAAAATGAAACCTGTTGGTGATGCCGTTGAAGATAAAAATATTGGCACTGAGGAAAATCCTAAAATCCTAAAATTATCCAAGAAACTGCCGGAAAAAGAGAAAGAGGAGTATGTAAAGTTGATGAAAAAATATACAGATGTGTTTGCTTGGAGTTATGAAGATCTCAAAGAATATGATACATTTATCATACAACATACTATTCCTATAAAGCCTGGAGAAAATCCTTTTAAGCAGAAACTCAGGAGGATCAATCCTAAGCTACTCCCTGTCATTGAGAAGGAAATAAAGAAGTTATTTGATGCTAAGATCATTGTAACACTTAGATTTTCTAAATGGGTTGCGAATTTGGTCCCTGTCAGAAAGAAGAATGGAGAGATAAGACTGTGCATATATTTCCGCAATTTGAATAAGGTCTCCACGAAAGACAACTATCCTCTACCCAAGATGGATCATATACTGCAGCAAGTGGTGGGAGCTGAGAGGATTTCGATGCTGGATGGTTTTTCCGGGTATAATCAGATCAAAGTGCTGCCAGAATATCAAGAGAAAACTACCTTTACTACACCATGGGGCACTTTCATGTATGCGAAGATGCCTTTTGGTTTGATGAATGCAGGCGCCACTTTTCAGCGAGCTATGGACATTGCCTTTGTAGGAGAAATTCGAAGTTTCATGGTAATTTATATGGATGATATCATAGTCTACTCAAAGTCTGACAGAGAGCATTTGCATCATCTGGAGAAGGTCTTCATGAAGTGTAGGAAGTATGGCATATCTTTAAACCCTAAGAAGTCTAATTTTGCAATAGAAGAAGGAAAGCTTCTAGGCCATATAATATCCAAGGATGGCATAAAGATTGATCCTGAAAGAGTGAGTGCAATTCTGAAGGTAGGAGAACCCAGAAGCAAAAAGGAGATACAATCATTTCTGGGACAGGTAAATTTCTTGAGGAGATTTGTACCAAGCTTTGCTGAGATCTTGATGAATATTACAAATATGTTGAAGAAAGGTCATGAAATAAAGTGGAATAAAGAATCTAAGGAGTCATTTCGGGAAATCAAGAAAGCAATTTCAGAAGCTCCTGTCTTGGTAAGTCCAAATTTTGCCAAAGATTTTTCAGTATTCTCATATGCTTCAGAACATACTATAGCAGCAGTATTATTGCAAAAAAATGAGGAAAATTTGGAACAACCCATAGCCTTTTTCAGTAAAATGCTACGGGATGGGGAGTTGAAATATGATATCATGGAAAAGCAGGCCTATGCTCTGATTAAAGAATTAAAGGATTTCAGAATATATGTTTTGCATTCCCATGTAATTGCACATGTTCCAACCGCTGCAGTAAAAGCAATTTTGACTCAGCCAGACCCCGAAGGCAGGAGGGCGAGATGGATAGCTACATTATTGGAATATGATATAGAAATAAAACCTACGAAGCTGGTTAAAGGACAAGGGTTAGCAAAGATGATGACAAACTCAAATTGTGAATCTTTACAGATCAATTTTTTGACTCACCAGTCTGATCAGTTAGACACAGAGATAGAAGTGATGGCTGACTTTGTGGCCTCTCCATGGTACTCTGGTATTGTGTATGTCCTCCGAAATTTGCAGGCACCAGAAGGATTAAGTAAATCGAGAGCAAGATCTGTAAAGTTGAAATCTGCTAAATTCTGTATCATAAATAAATATCTTTATTGGAAGGATCCTGGAGGAGTTCTACTTAATTGTCTATTGGAGGATGAAGCCCAGCAAATTACCAAAGAATTTCACAAAGGGGACTGTGGGGGACATCATTCTTGGAAGGTGTCTGCAAACAAAATCCTGAGAGCTGGTTATTATTGGCCTACACTATTCTCAGATGTATATAAAGAAATCAGCAAATGTCATCAATGCCAAATTTTCGACGAGAAGAGAAAGGTACTACCTCTCCCTTTGAATCCAATAACAGTTGAGGCTCCTTTCCAGCAATGGGGTTTGGATTTTATTGGTGAAATAAACCCCAACTCATCAGATCAGCACAGGTGGATCTTGACAGCTACAGACTATTTTACTAAATGGATAGAAGCAATTTTTACCAGGAGGGCCACTGAGAATGTGATCATGGAGTTTCTTGAAGAAAATATATTGGCTCGGTTTGGGTGTCCAAAAAGGATAGTAACAGACAACGCAGCTGCTTTCAAATCTAGGAAGATGATTAACTTTTGTCATAAGTATCATATAAGCCTCAATCACTCAACTGCATATTACCCTCAAGGAAATGGATTAGTTGAATCTTCAAATAAAAGCCTGGTGAGGATTATCAAAAAGCTGTTGGAAGATAATAAGAGGTCCTGGCACACCAAACTAAAATATGCTCTATGGGCTGACAGGATTAGAACTAAAAGAGCCATCGGCATGTCTCCATTCCAACTGGTATACGGGGATGAAGTGATTTTTCCAACATCATTAGGGGTACCAGTTATGAGATATTTTCATGATCAGCAAGAAGAACCAAATCACATACAGCGGAGGATAAATCAGATCATCGAGCTAGAAGAACGAAGAAGTAAGGATTATGACAAAGTGTAGTCTCATTAAGAGAAAATGAAGAATACTTTTGACAGAAGGATCAAGGAAGAGCAGTTTCAGATTGATGACCTGGTTTTGAAGTGGGATGCTCCTAACGAAGACAAGCATGGAAATTTTGACCCTATGTGGGTCGGACCTTATGTTGTTGCTGGGTACAGAGGACAGAATGCATTTTTGCTGGAATATACTAACGGGGTTCTTCTGGAAAGTAACCCTGTAAATGGAAGATATCTAAAGCATTACCTGTCCTGAGAGGGAAGGTAAAATTTGTATCATAGAACTGTACATATTTGTTTCTCTTTACAAATAAATAGGAATGGTAGGCCGAGTGTATTTGAAGCTCGCAGTGAAATCCCTAAGATCCAGGAGGCCTACCGTTCATTTTCTGAAAAATATAAAAATGATATATTTACAAAAGACAAAAGATGGGTTTTTGAGAGTTATTATGCAAAGTAAAAAAAACAGGCACCTGGTCTACGAGTTCTTTGATACCTCGCAGGGAGGATATCATCCCCAGATGGAGCCAGCTGTTAACACCATTATTTATCAAGAGGATAATAAACCATGGTGGAGATAGAAAAATGGTTGTTTGGATACTTGGGTCAAAGGATATATCGTAAAAATGGAGCTATAGGCAAATTGCGATCAAGTCACCGAAGATCCTAAGCCACGATGGAAGAGGGAAGAAGATCAATAGCTGGTATTCTCTCTGCTCCTTAGAGATGCAAGGAAGATAAAGGTTTGACCGGGCGCTTATCAGGCGCACAGATCAACGGCCGTCAGGTTGGTTCAGGTGGATCAACGGTCTATATCCAATCCGCTTCATGAAGTCGCATCCTGGTTAAAATGACACAATCCGACGGAATTGGGTACAGGCTACTCAATCCAATGGCGGAGAGATGAAGTCGAATCACATCCACGGTCGAGATTGATTCCGGAACCAGAATTTGCTCGACCGATAAACCTACAGCGCCCAGCGGAATGAGTTACTCGGTGCTCGATCTGACGATTGAAAATCGAAGTGAATCAGATCAACGGCTATTACGATTTCTGGAGATTGAACTAGCGCGGTGGATAATTCCAAAGTGCCCAACATAATTTGGTACGTGGCGTATGATCCGATGGTGGAGAGTTAAAGGGGTATCACATCAATGGCTGAGAACAATTTTGGGGATCAAAGCTGCACGTTGGATAAAAGAAAGGAGCCCATCGGAATTCATTACATAGTGCTTGATCCAACGGTTGAAACTCAAAGGCAGAATGATCAATGGTTGGGATCGATTTCGGGGTTGAAACTTGCACGGGGGATAAGTCCCAGACTCCCAGCGGAATTTGGTACGTGTCACCCGATCCAACGGCTCATGATAAAGGGCGATTTCATCGACGGTGGGAGATCATTCCGGGATGGAGACTGGCACGTCGTTTATCACCAAGGTGCTTGGCGGAACAGGGTACGTGGCACACGATCCAAAGGCCAGAAATTAAAGAGAAATCAGATCTAGGATCTTAAATGAAGCTGAAAAATAGAAGTGCATGACAGTTAAGAGTTAATGGTGGTTGCGGAAAATAAATGCTGTCCACGTGGCGAATTGTGTGGTCCTATAAAGGCAGGGTTGACCTCTCCAATGATTATTTTATTTGCTCGGGACCCGGCGAAAAGGACCTGGCGATTTGGGAGCTTCCATTTTTCAGTACCAGGCACCTTCCGAACACACACCTCCACAGTAAGCTAGGTAGGACTTTAACCCTGTAACTCCTTCGTCCAATTACCATTATAAATTAAGAAATGGACCAAGGGAGCGAGGTTCGGGTGTCTGGTCGGGTCGTGGATGATAGAGAGGAATTTTTAGTAGACAGACACAGGGGCGTCTGCGACCCCTTCCTATCCACAGGGAGCATGTCTAGCAGCAAAGAGAAATTGTGGTCTTATTTTTCACAGGGGAATGACGTTCTGAATGTATGCAAGTCCTTTTTGTACCATTTTTCCCTTGAGCAAACCCTCCACTTCCCTGAATTTGCCGAGTGGTGTGTGGTGAACTATTCTCCCTCTCAGAGGATTATTGTGAGTCGGTCCGCGTCGAAAATACTGTGTAAAATTGATGCTTCGGTCATCAGAGAAAACCTTAGTCTGCCCGAAAGTGACCCTGTAAATCATGAGTCTGTAAATGAATCTGTCCTTGCCGAGTTTTTCAAAAATTGCGAAAGTGAAAGTCGCTGTCAATTCTTGTCAAGTATCCTGAAGGAAGGTCAGTCCCTTGAAGGTCTTTTCTTGCCTTATCCCTTGCACATTTTTAAGACTGAGGTGCAACTGGTAATGTCTTTGGTCTGTCAAGTGTTAGGTCTAGATGACGATTGTCGTATAGGTGATGTTATCCTTGGTTTCTTGTTAAAAATAAATTCTTTAAGCCCTGAGTCCCAGTCAGTCCCCATGCTTAATTTAGATGAGTACCTTGCCGAAGCGATCCACCTCCAGTTGACTGAATTTCCCAAGGTCCAGTTCTTTAGGTTTCAAACATACTTGCTTAACATGTTATTATGCTCTAATGTTACTGAATTAAAATTCTTAAGTGCTCTATGTTCTTCTGATTTTCCCAAGCAAATCAACATGGTCGAATTTGCCAATTCGATCATGTCCGAAATGTACAGAATGTTATTTGATGAAGACCTGCCCCGTGTCCTGGACGAAATGAGATTCCTAATGCAGTCGTCACCCGAAGATCGGGTGGGGAACTGGTTCCTGTACAGAGGTTACACAGTGTTAAGAATATATGGCTTTACTGGTCAACCTTATAGGCTACCATCCTTCTTGACCCCAAGGATTTTCGCACTGGAGTTCATGAGGCAAAGATTGCTGTCTGAGGAAGAGCACTTTGGTGCTTTCAAAAAATCTTTGAATATTAAATTTCCATTTAAAGTCGTCCCTTTCATTTTTAAAGGTAAAGGTTCCGTGGCATTTATAGAAAGGTTGATGGAGAATATGGATTTCATAAAAGATGTAAATATGAACTACGACCCCCACCAGGTGATCTCATTGAGAAAACATGCAAACAAGAATAAACCATTTTAGCATCAAGCTATTGAGGGGCTAGCTGAAATGGCCAATTTGCTGCAGTATACTGACAGGGCAGATTCTGATGAAGAGACACATGCTACACCTGTCACAACGACCCAAATAACAGAAGGTGCTGGTATTGTAGTCAAGAGGAGTTTGTCTGAAACAGAGAGTATGGACGTAGACGAGGAAGGGCCCCATAAAAGGGCAAAGCTGCTTCAAAGTGGTAAAATTGTAGATAAGGAGGTTTCTGATGGTTCCAAAAGAGGTGCCCTAGTTCCCTTGAAAGCGGTGCAAGTAAGTCAATTCTCTTTTAAAAATACGGAGGGTGATGTAGACAGTTCGGAATGATGCCACATGTTTAAGTCGAAGGAAGACCTAAAAGCCAGTTACATGGAGAAGAGGAAACAGTCTATGGAGGAAACGAGAAATTTGCTCCCGAAGGTTAGAAGTTTGTACAATTCGAAAACCTCTCTTGTCTCTGCTAGAGACGCTGAGAGGAATACTTTTAAAATTGCTATGGTAAGTGACAAGAAAATGTTTGAAATAGAGATCCGGTTAGACAAAATCAGCACTCCAGACAAAATTCAACTCCACAAATAGACCAGCGATATCATCTACTCAGACTTACTACAAGCCATGGTGAGGATCAATAAATTGCAAGTCTTGATAGACAAATTGGAAATCCAGTTGAAACATGAGAAAGTAGAAAATAAAGCAAATGTTGTTCAGATTAAGAAGCTGCAGACAGACATTGCTAGTTCAGACAGTACACAGGAAGTCAAGAGTTTATTAGAGGAAAAGGATAATGCGCTCTAGGTCCTGAAGAAGAAACTGAAGATCCCAGGCACTGAACATGTTCAGTCATCTGAGTTGCTAGCCCTCCAAGAAGAAAATGATAAAGTCCATCAGGAGATGATGGAATACAAAGGAAGAGCCAGAGAGTTGCAGGAGGAAAAAGAGAAGTGGGAAGCCGAAAGGGAGGAACTGTTATCCCAAATCTCCTTGATGAAAAAAGATTAGAATGAAGAGAAGGAGATTATGGAAGAGTTGATGAGCCAGACTCCCACCGGCGAGGACCTATCTATTGTAAATATCCAGAGTCCATTAGATGATTTCTCTACTGACGATTTGTTGGTGCCAATGTCCCAGGTGAGTTTGAAAGAAGAAGCAATCAAAGATTTGAAAGCAGAAAATGAAAAGATGAAAGCTGAGCTGGCCAAAGTTAATGAAAGCAAAAAACAAATACTGCAGGACAGGAATCAATTACAGAAGAAATTTAATGAACTAAAGGAAAAATGCATTGGGAAAGGCCCTCTTCAGGGGGCAAAACACATCATTTGGGATACCCTGTGTATAGATATTACCAAGTTCAGGCACTATTTGAATTTTATTGATGATTTGAATATAATGATAAATCTGGCCCACCAGAGGCTGAAACTGATAAACGAACATATGGAGAAAAGACCCCTCGTTATGGCTCAGAACACATTAAATTTTCTAAATTCACTGTCATATCAGAACTTGCAGGAATTGGGCATAAAGGATAGAGTGCCAATAGTGATGTGGGCAAAGAAAATCATCCATAAGCATCACTTAATCAAAATGGTCCATGATAATTCAGAAGGATTGTTGCTGCAGGTAAATAATTTTAAACAGGAGTTTAAAGAACTGTTGGAGGATGGATTGCCTTCTTTCTGGGATGGAGAAGGGTGTATGTTCTCACAGGAACATTATCATAACTTGCTTGTTCAGTGCCGCATGGATCACACCAAATTCAATGATTTGGAGAAAAACCTAACAGGGAAGACCATTGTGGATATGCTCACAGAAGATTTCGAGATTCTGCAGAAGTTCGCCGTCATCAGGAGTAGATTTCCCAGAAAGTCCTATGAAGCATATATGGAGCTCGAGGTAGCTATTCAGGAAATGATGGAGTGTGACACCCCAAGTTCGGAGCAGTGGAAATCTATGGAGCGGTTTGGAAAGACAAAGTATATTCTCCATCCCTAAGAACAGGTGTCATGCACTAAAGAGCTGATGGGGCAAAGATATGGAGCTGATGGGGAAAAGATATGGAGATAATGGGGCAAATATATGGAGCTGATGGGGCAAAGATATGGAGCTGATGGGTCAAAGACGTGGAGCTGATGGGGCAAAGATATGGAGCTGATGGGGAAAAGATATGGAGCTTATGGACGAAAGTTTGTTGTCAAGTTGATTCGTACTTTGTGGTATGTTAGGATTGGAGTTGTAACAAACTTCCTAGGGGTTAGGAAATTCAGTTACAAACTCTAAATTAAGCCGATCATTCTGTTATTGATCTTCTTGTTGGAGCACCGATCATTTATGTATAAATATGCATCTTTTTTAAGAGATGGGGGTTGGAACCTATCGGGTGGTGAATAATTTTGGAGAACATATCTGTTTTTGGAATGACAAAGTGAATGCATGAGAGTTTTGTCAGAGATTCATGTGTTGTTGATATTACAGTCTGTGCCTCTTTCTTTATGTGATTGTATTTCCCTTGTGTAACACTCCGTTTTGTTTCTTCCTCGTATCTGGAATATAGCATTAGATGATTAGAATTCATGTATTTATGCTCTGATCATCATTTCAGATATTATATGATTTTTTCTGCTAAAGTTGGTATAGAACTCATCCTTGTTGATGCTCTGTATTAATGGGTTGTTCCTTCATCTCTTCTTTTCCACCTGAATCAATTTGAATGACTGTGATGATATGATTATCTTGCCTTTGATGAATATCATGTATATGTCTTTGTGGTATTTTTATATTTGTATATGACTCCATGCCCAATGGTTATGTTATTGTTTCAGCCAAATACATAAATCTGTGAATTTTATTTTAAATCTGGTCTTGTTAAATCTTTATTGAGAGATCCCTCTCTGGAAGAAAATACTAGTTTCTTCCTAAAGTGGTTTTGCTGTTACCTTGGAGTAAACCTTTTACAACCTGGGTACATTCTGAGTGCTAACAAAGCACATGTGGTAAAGAGTGGTCGAAATGGTGGGCTCCACATGCAGTGCTGCATTGGTTGGAGTTCCTGGTCATCACGTTGAAGGGGAGAACCAGGGGTCGGGGCTAGCCCCGGTCCCTTTTTGCGCCAATACAAACTTTAAATAAATTATTTTCCCATACCTTATACATGAAACACTTGTGGGCTAACGGTAAGGCATGCGCTTATGCAGGAGAGGTCACATGGTCGAACCCCGTGGAGGCCATAATTTTTGTATTAGACATATTGGCCAATCCCATGTTGCCACATGGCAGCATGGGATTGGTCCACCTCATGCCCAGTCGGTGTCCAGTAAATCACCAAGTCACTACCCATACTTCCATGTGTTCAATCTCCATTGGTCCGTACATGCCATGTCACCTCGTCCGTACTATACAGATGCCACATGTCATCCTCTGAGTGATGCCATGTGTTGTCTTTTGGTTGGTCTGTACACCTGCCATGTCATCTTGTCTGTATCGTACGGATGCCATGTGTCACCCTGCTAGTGGTGCCACATCATTAGGTTTGTACAGTATAGATGCCACATGTCACCCTGTCAGTGGTGCCACGTGGCACCTCTTTTTGCCAATTTTGCCTGTTGAGCTTATAGAACAGAACGTGATAAATTTCTCATACAGAGTTTGTTTGAGGTGAAACGAACACCGTTGGAATAGTCTTGACGAGCCCTTCGATCTGGTGCTAGTTTTACTAAGATTGGAGGACTTAAAAAAAATTTCCTTCTTGGATCCTCCTGGATCATTTCTCCCCACTGAGAAGCTTTTGGCCTCCAAAAGCCTTTACTAATCAATAGATAGGTGAGGGAATTGCTCCCTCACTTTATCCTTCTTGATCCACTTGGATTTGCTTGGATGAGTGCCTCTGATGCCCACTCGAAGATAATCAACATCACCTCAGTGAGAAGTCCTTGTTCTTCTGTCCAAAATGACATCTTCCTTTAGCTCATCCATGTACTCAGGAGAAAATTCATCAACTGATGGCAATGAGACATTCTCCCTTTAATCCATGATCATGGGAGGCTCATAGAGTTTCAAGTTCTCCACAGTCACCATTGAGTAGATCTGCATGTATGGCGGCAGCTCTAAGCGAAAGGCATTCATCCCAATATTCTCCAAGATGGTGAAGGGACCATATCTAATGGGCTTGAGCTTCTTTCCTTCTACTTTCTTCCTCTCCTTGTTGATGTGAAGCCACACTTGATCTCCTACCCGAAACTAATGATCAACTCTATGCTTTTCATGGCGTGCCTTGTACTGGGCTTGACTCTTCTCCAATTGCTCTTGCACTGCTTGATGTACCTGTTGAACTCTCTTAATGAACCTGCGGCCTTTGTCTTCATCCTTGGAAGCGCTTTAATCAACCTCTCTCCCATAATTCAAGTCCAATGTAGTCTTTGGAAAGTACCCAAAGCATGTCTCAAATGGTGAGATCTGAGTGGAAGAATGCATAGCCCTATTGTAGGCATGCTGCACATACTAGATCTGCTCATCCCATAACTTAGGATGCTTGTTGCAATAGCCTCGAAGCAAATGGACAATTGTCCTATTGACTACCTATGTCTATCCGTTGGTCTATGGATGGAAATCGGTGCTCCTCTTCAGCTTGGTGTCCATCATACACCATAATTTTGTCCAAAAGTCTCCAAGAAATTGGGAGTCCCGATCCGAGATAATGGACGTAGGAAGTCCAAAGTGAACCCATACATGCTGAAAGAAGAGAGAAGCAGCCTGCTCTGTAGTGAATTTCTTTTTACATGGCATAAGAATACACATCTTGCTAAACCTATCCATGACAACATACAAGTAGTCATGACCCCTCCTAGACATAGGAAAACCCCCCACAAAATCCTTGGAAATTCTTTCCTGAGGATGGGAAGGAATAGGAAGTGGTGAGTATAGCCCCAATTTTCTATTAGTGGGCTTACAAGTAGAGCACATCACACACCCCTTTACATATTTTGTTACAATGTCTTTCATGCGAGGCCAATACACGAGTCTTTACAAATGAGCCAAAGTCTTACCTACCCCAAAATGCCCTGATACAAGAGAAGTATGAGCTTCTCGTATTACATGGACTCTTTCACTGATAGGAACACATAGCTTGCCCAAATGATAGAGCAAATTTCCCTGCAAATAGTAGTCTTCCACCTGTGTGCCATTGGTTAGATTCTCATAAATCTCCTTGAAATCATCATCAGTAGCATACTGCTCAATATAAATTTCATGGGATAACGAATCATTTTTCAAAACGATAGATGCAACAATAGGAGGTCTAGAGAGCATATCTGCCACTTTGTTACTAGTACCCTTCTTGTACTTGATCACTAGATGGAATTGTTGAAGGAAGCCCATCCACCTGAAATGATGAGCTTGCTGGAGCTTAGTCTGGGACTGGAGATACTGCAAGGGCTGATGATCGGTATGGATGATTGTCTCCTTACCCATCAAGTAGTGTTTCCACTTCTTGACACTCTGAACCAAAGCATACAACTCTTTGTCATAGGTGGGGTAGTTGATCACTACTTGAGTAAAAGTCTCTGAATGGTAGAAAATAGGCTTGTGGTGCTGCATCAATACTGCCCCCATGGCATATCCACTGGCATCTATCTCTATCTCAAATGGTTGTTGCAAATCGGGCAAGGCTAGGACTGGGGTGGTGCTGATCTTTCCCTTCAATGTGTCGAAGGATTTCTGCTGCTTACCTCCCCATTGGAAGGCTTTCTTCACACTTGTTAAGGCATGAAAAGGAGATGCTATGTTTGAGAAGTTCTGAATGAACCTCCTCCAATATTGAACAACTCCTAAAAATATTCTCACTTTAGTAGCGTTAGTAGGCTTAGGCCAATTGACAATTACATCAACTTTTGAAGGATCAATTTTTAAATTTCCACCTCCTACAATATGACCCAAGTAAACTAATGAAGTTTTTCCAAATTCACACTTTGACAATTTTACATATAATTTCTCCTTTTTCAAAGTATCTAATACTTGCTTTACATGCCCCACATGTGCTTCCCAAGTTTTGCTAAAGACCAAGATATCATCTAGATAAACAATGACAAAATCATCTAAGAATGGCCGGAAAACATCATTCATTACCCGCATGAAGGTTGCAGGTGCGTTGCAAAGCCCAAAGGGCATCACCAACCACTCAAATAGACCTTGCTTGGTCTTGAAGGCCATCTTCCACACATCACTTTCTGCAATTCTGATCTGGTGGTAGCCACTGTGCAAATCCAACTTGGTAAAGAACACAACATCTTTCAACTGGTCGAGCACGAGGTCTTCATGTGTTGACCAATATCCTATCACGTTAGTTCATATTGTGGGTTTTAAAATTATAAAAAAATGAACCAATATATTGCAGGTATTGGGGGGATGAGGGGTTTAAGGTGGGGGTGGGTAGGGAGGTTTATAAGGATTGAGGTATAAAAAGGGGTGGGAAGGAGGTTTTAAGTATTGGGAGGGGATTTCAACAAAAAGAGTTTGGGTCAATATCTCTGGAAATTAAGGGTATTCTTTAATATCCCATGATCGTATGTGCTATGTGAGAGGTTCACTAAGTGAAGTCCCCGTGTGGTCGAGCAAGTCATCTATGCGAGGAAGCGGGTATTGATTCTTGATCATGATCTTGTTGAGAGCCTGATAGTCAACACACATCCTCCATGTGCCATATTTCTTCATCACCAACACAATCGGCGAACCACATGGAGAGGAGCTGGGTCTGATCACTCCTTGGTCCAACAAGTCTTGCACCTGCTTCTTAATCTCTGCCATTTCAACTGCGGACAACCTGTACATGCCCATATTAGGAAGAGGGGCATCCTGCTGGAGATGGATCTCATGTTGAATCTCCCTTTTGGGAGGAAAACCTGTAGGTTCCTGAAATATTTCATCATAGTTAGCCACAATATCAATCATAGCCTTTTTATGAGAAGGATCACAACCTTTGAAAGCATCGGATGCCTCAGCATCTTTTTCTCTCACAACCATGAGCATGTATCTCTTATTAGTGTTGATAAGTCTCTTCATCTGTCCTACACTAACAAGAGAGGTGTTAGCCTTCATACTGTGAGCTCTCACGATGTACTCCACCCCATTTTTGGTGAGATGGTACTTGTTCTCGTGATGGAAGAATACTGCTTTTCGATCATACAAGTATGGGCTTCCCAATACGATACCGCAGATGTCAAGAGGAACAACATCTAAGTCCACCTCATCAATCAACTTTGAATCAATAGAAAACCTTAACCTGCATTGCTTAGTCACTTGTAGCTTAGCATTATCACATACCCATCCAAGAGGGTAAGGCTTGGGGTGAGGTTTAGTCTGTATGCCCAACTTCTTAACAACTGATTCTGAGATCAAATTTACTTGAGAACTTGGATGAAATAATGTTTCAATATTTGTATGGCTAGACACAAATCTGATGTGAAACAACTCACTTCTTCTTTTATCATTTTCTTTAGAAACATGAGTAGAAATTGAACCAGTATGAGGAGTTTTGTTACCTTGCATTCCCATGGCTGTAATCATGGTTTCGTCACCTGAGTTGGAACCCAAATCTCGTTGCACTGTTGCAACGGTCTTTTTATTCTTTTTGCCTCCATAATTCTTTGGCCTCTGTTCAGGATGCAACTTCCAACAACTTTCTTCATCATGCCCATCAATGTCTCAATGTTTGCAATGGAACTTTCCTCCTTCCTTCTTGGCAGTAGCTGTCTTCTTGCTCTTGTCTTTATTTTTGGACTTGTGGTTGTTGTTGGGCTTGAAAGGATTCTTTGGATGGTCTTCTTGCAAATGCTCCCCCCTGCTCTCAAGATGAGTAGCCTGAACACTTGCTTCATCCACACTAGTAGGATTCAACAACAACAAAGTATGGCGTAGATAATGATGAAGAGCACCAATGTACTTCAAAAGAGTGTCAGGAGAATCTAAAGAAATATTCAACTCTAGAGCTTTATTTCTAAATTCTTTAGTAAAATTATGAACACTCTGACCCTTGCCTTGTCTAAAACTTTGCCAATCCATCATAGCCTTTTGAACATAACCCAACGGATAAAATTGCTTACGTAAAGCAGAAATGAAAGCAGACCACAATGAGAGAAGATTACCCATTTGTTTGCTACCTTGTTGAAGATTTTTTTCCCACCATACAAGTGCGGTGCCTGTCAACCGAAGTGAAGCCAACTGAATCTTCACATCTTCTTCTTTGATCTACTAGACTCAGCAATAGACCTCAATTTTCCTTATCCAATTGTTCAACTTCTCTGCATTCGCTTCCCCATTGAACATGGGAAAATCAAACTTCACATCGAGCTTCAATAAGGGCTTCTTTTGAGGCTCTTTGTGAGGAACCTTGGAATGCTGAGAATGAGATGAGGAAGAATCATTTGAACTTGTGCTTGAAGCTGAAGGTGAACTGAAGCATTGCCTTCGTCCTTCACTTCTTTGTCTTCCTTCTTTACTTCACTACCTTTTCTTTATTTTGCCATGCATCCTTCATAGTCTGCAAACAACTTGTCTACCTTGTCGGCCATCATGTAGAAGACCTTGTGAAAGTTTGCCTCCATCTCGATGCGGGCATCATTAGCATCCATCTTCCTCCTTCGGTGTGCATGTCCGATCTCAGAATTGTAAGGCTCTAATGTACCCTCACAAGCTTGTAGTTTAGCCCTCGTGAGCATCCACACTCACAATCCAACGTCAAATAGTCTTGCTCTGATACCACATGATCCGAAAACAAGATCTTTGGTACTCTACAACGTTAACATGAATTGCATAAAGAGCATGAATGAAGCTCACAAATCCATAAGAAGAGAACCAAACAACATAGACAATACACACATAAAGACAACAAGTTGATAATAGAGTTCGTCTAGGATGGACTACATCTCCGGGCCTGCTTCTCAATAGGAGGGCTGGTCTATAATCTCAACATAAGGAAAAATACATGGCAATGATACAATGATACCTTGGAGACAATGGTCAGGAAGAGAACCACTGCCCAAAACACAACAAGACTGCTTCCAACAACTCCGAAGCCTGAAAACGGTGTAAAACGAGTATAAACACTCGTACCTTCCTCCTGCAGAGCTACACAATCTCCCTTCTCTCCTTTAGCTACAAAGTCTCCACTCCAAAGCATGAGTGGAAAATGGAGAATAGGAGGGTTTATATAGCTTGAGTAGACCCCCTTCACATGTTTCTCATGAATTCTTAGTTACAACAAATTTGCCTAATTGGGCATATGGTTGAAAACCTCCAAGTTGGTTAGGCTCTTAAATTATGTAGTTGTGTTCTCCATTTAATATTCCAACCATTTAATATTCCCACCACATAATATTCCAACCATGTAGTTGGTTATAGTTTAAAACTATACCAAGTATAGGTTAAAACCCATTACATGGCATAACGTTTTCGAACCCACTTTAAAATCCATAACCAAAGTTTTTTTAAAAAGCACATGTGGTAAAGAGTGGTCGGAAAGGTGGGCTCCACGCGCAGCGCTGCATTGGTCAGAGCTCCTGGTCATCACGTTGAAGGGGAGAACCAGGGGTCGGGGCTAGCCCCGGCCCCTTTTTGCGCCAATACAAAATTTAAATAAATTCTTTTCCCATACCTTATACATGAAACACTTATGGGCTAACGGTAAGGCGGAGCGCTTATGCAGGAGAGGTCACAGGGTCGAACCCCGTGGAGGCCATAATTTTTGTATTAGACATATTGGCAATTCCCGTGCTGCCACATGGCGGCATGGGATTGGTCCACCTCATGCCCAGTCGGTGTCCAGTCAACTGCGAAGTCACTGCCCCATAATGCCACGTGTTCAATCTCCATTGGTCCGTACATGCCATGTCACCTCGTCCGTACTGTACGGATGCCACGTGTCATCCTTTGAGTGATGCCACGTGTCGTCTTTTGGTTGGTTCGTACACCTGCCATGTCATCTTTTCCGTACCGTACGGATTCCATGTGTCACCCTGTCAGTGGTGCCATGTCATCAGGTTTGTATAGTATGGATTCCACGTGTCACCCTGTCAGTGGTGCCACGTGGCACCTCTTTTTGCCAATTTTGCTTGTTGACCTTATAGAACATAACACGATAACTTTCTCATATGGAGTCCGTTTGAGGTGAAATGAATGCCGTTGGAATCGTCTCGACGAGCCCTTCGATCTGGTCCTTATTTTGATGAGATTGGAGGACTTAAAAAATTTGGCCTTCTTGGATCCTCCTGGATCATTAATTTTCAATGGACTTTCATCTCTATATCGACGATATATGGTTATCTTTGCACACCCGCCAAACCAATGCTAGCTTTCAATGGCTCTTGGATTTTTACGCACGGGTCAATTTGTAATGGCATTAATAATTATCTTGGTTGTTTATGCGTGGGTCAAGTTGTAATGGCATTAATAATTATCCTTGCTGAGTTAGAGCATGCTTCTCTTTTTGCTGAAGCTTCACAACTCTACTCATATTTAAAATTTTATTTTGTGTTACAAATCTGTTGGGTTTGGGTGAAGGGGTACCCTGTATGAAAGAAGTGTTTTATTTATAAAAACGATCAACAAGCTGCATCAACTGCCTCCTAGTCCCTCTCTGACAAGCACCCAAAGTGTCTGTGGAGTCTCTAGGCTAAAAATTCACTCCTTTCATCCTTGAAAGCATAATGTGAGAACGTGCATGGAATCATCCGTTTGTTGTACCGCCTGACTCATGCATTTTTGGCACATTTTATATAGTTGCGATTGATTGAGCATAGATTGAGCCTAGATTTATTTATCAACCATATCGAAAACTAGAGAGATAAGTCATACTCTGCAACAATCATCTGGCCGTAAATTCATAAAAGGTAAGCATGCATCCTTTTTTGGGGGATACAAACTAACATTGAGGCTCAAAATAACAGTTGTATTCTTCAGGTCATGTACCTTATGAACGAATTTATCAACCCTGCAACTCCCTCCATTTATTTAAACCAGAGTAATTATAACAAGAGGGTCCAGTAAACAATGACTCTAGCCAATTCGTTTTTTTAATAGACCCGATGCTCCACTAAGTTATTGTTCATTGACACAGTGTTAATCACTTTCCACAGTAGAAGGACAACTTTCATTTTGACCATTTGGGCCACCTAGTGTTCCAATGCTAAAACTATCAAGGTCTCCTTGTGAGTAAATCAAAGCCCATTGCACAACACTTGTTGGAATCAATGAAAACTTCAGTCTGTTAGACACAATGCTCACTAAGAGGGGGGGTTAAACAGTGAGCCAAGGATTCAAATCAATTTCAACTTTTTCTACCAATATTATATCATTATTTCACAATTGCTTCAACAACATATTTATCAAAGAACAATATCAACTAGGCACATGTCATTCATCAATTAAACACATCACTATCAAGACATTGCACAAGGGACACACGATATAGTTTTGTAATCTTTATATAAGTGGAGACTTCAATATCCAATATGGGTTACAACCCATAAGGTGGCACCACCCACCAGAATGGTTCAGCCAGCTACAACTGACTAGGATGCTACAACATCCAAACAAGCTTCAACTTGTCAAAAGACCAATAAGTCTTTCCCCAGCTTCACCCAACCTCCCTATAAAAATTTCAGATTACAAATTACCATTGATACATCAGACTCTTCCAAAGTTTGCCACAGACACACACATCAAAAATACCAATCAGCAAGTCTTCATTCTGTACTCAGCAAGTCATTCAACATACAACATACTGCAGCTCTATCTCAACTCTATCCATACACCATTATTATCTTGTCTTTGGTACTTTCCACATCAGCATATAAGCTTCAAAGCTGTTTAATTTAACACTTAGACAAAATTGTTTTTAACTTGTAAAATCAAATTTTCTTCTACTTTGGAAGATTGATTTCTCCCTCATGTGATCACCATAAGGAAACCTACAAGCATGGCTAGATCGTCATTTCAACAATGAACAAGACCATATCACAAGATAAATCTGTTGACACACACACAACCTCTGGCAAGCATTTCAAAATAGCTTCTCAACCTCTTTTGAACATCAAAACATATTTCTTCCCATTTTAGCAAATTCCTATTTCACACGTGTGAACACTCTATGGAGACCTGAAGTCATGAGCAGATGGAAAGCTTACCAAATAATGGATCCATGGCATTTGATAAATTTACTTGCACAAAGATATCCCTTGGTGGGCATTTCCAACTGACCTCTCAAACTCCTGTTTTTAACACTTGGTCAATTTTATTTTGTTCTCACTATACAAAATATTACTTTTCCTATTTTTGGCAGATTGATATTTTGCATATGAGACCATTATAAGACAACCTGAAGGTATGGATGGATATTCAATTCACCAAGGAACATGCCTATGCTACATGATGAATTTTATCATCAAAATAACCCCTCCTTGCGTGTATTTCAAAATGCCTTTTCAATTTCCTGAATCTAACACAACCAATTTTCTTGTGTTCTTAAAATGCAAAATAATATTTTTCTTACTTTTGGCAGATTTATATCTTTGTCATAAAACACTCCATAGGATAACTGATACCATGGTTATATGCACCCATCAACAAGCTATAGCCTAACACTTTCATATTATTTTTCTTCTTTGTCATCTAACACTATGTTTTGGCATACCATTATCTTTGTCTTCAAACATCTTCTTTGAGAATTGAGACCATGGTGAGATAGCCTCTTCAACAAGATGTAGGAGGATAGCTTCATATAATTTTTATCATACACCTATAAGGTATGGTGGGAATTTTCCCAAGGCCACATGAGCCAGTTTTTCCAACACTTACACAATTTTCTTAGTCTGGTTCAATCTACCTAAAACATTGTTTTGGCAGGTTCATAACTTCTTCCTCAGCTACTTCCAAGACAATCTAAAGACATGGTTAGATAGGTCGAATATCAATCTACAATATCCCCATATGGTGTGAGAATTTTCTTCAACACACAATTTGTGGCAGGAATTTTATTAAGGCTACTTGAGCCAGTTTTCCAACACTTAGTCATTTTCCTATTTTTCACCAAATTACCATATTTTTCCAAAATGATTGTCATTAATGTTGTCATCAGTGACAATACTATTCATTACAATATTCATGTTTTTCTTTATAGAAATTGGTATATAATATACTGCATTTAGAAATATACTTATATCTAATGTATTTGACAAGTTACTGTTTGGTATGGTGTAGGTAAGACAATTATTTGTCACTACAAGGATTTTTCACTATGAATGAAAATGCAAGGAACCTTTCTTAGTTTTGAGTGGCATTAGAGGTGAGGGGAAATGGAAAATGCTATTTCCCTTTCTTTGATTGCATGGATTTTCAAAGAAGAATAATTTTAATAATGACAACTAAAAGACATTGTAGGGAGAAGTGGCACGCCGAAGGGGGTTATGAATATCGTCCCTTAGTAAGAGGTTATTCAATTTTTAATGTATTCTCTGTAATAGTAATCATGTCATGAATTTTAGTAAAATGTATTATTGTTTTTTTATATGTTCTATACACACTAATTTTACTACGTTGTTTGTAAATATATAGACAATGCCCCCAAAATGTCCCCTTCCAGAGAGTTATTTTCCAAGTACTAGCAGAAATACTCATTTATAGGGTGATGAACATCTAGATCAGAATATTGAAGCTGATCAAGTTCCTAATGATGATATGGATGGAGATAATGTTAGTGATACAAATCAGGAAGATGAGATACATAGATTGATCCAAGACACATTTGCTCCAATGGATGAGGACAACCAGGATGATAGTCATGATGTTGATACTCTACTCGAGAAGGCACATCAACCTCTTTATGAAGGCTCAAAAAAATATTCTATCTTCTATATTGTTGTTAGTGAAATTGAAGGTTTTGAAAGGTTTATCAAACACCTGTCTCACACAGATACTAAGGTATGTAATTTGTTAATTGGTGATGTTGTCGGAGAAACCACAGTATCGAAATGACCAAGTCATTTCGATACTGTGGTTTCTCTGACAACATCACCAATTTGTTAATTATTTATGTCTGCATGTTCACATGTACATAAAGGGTTGACTTTTTTCCTATATTTCTATTGTTATCTAATTTGTAAAGTATGGATGTGATATTGATGATTAATATTGTTTACATTGAATTATTCTTTTGAATTTTTTAGATTGTTAGGTGAATTTATATTACCAACGTCAAATATTTTACCACGCACATATCGAGAGATATATGTGATTATGAAAGAACTTGGAATGGAGTATCAAGCTATTGATGCGTCCTAATGATCATATCATATACTATGGACAATATGCATTAGAAAATGAATTCCCACAATGTCAAACAAGTAGGTATCGGATCGATAAAGTGAAAAAAAGGTGCCTCACAAAATTCTTCGTTATATTCCGATAATTCCACATCTCCAGCTATTTTTTAGGTGTCAAAGTATAGCACAGTTTATGGATTTCCATGCAAAGAACAGAAGTTGAGACGATGTTCTTCGAATGCCTACAGATGGATCTGAATTTAGGTGCATTGAAGAAAAGTGGCCAATTTTCAAAGAAGAACCTCGTAATGTTAAAATTTCGTTGGCAGCTGATGGTGTCAATCCATTTGGAGAGCTCCGTTCTACCTACTTAGCGTGGCTTGTTTTTGTTATAAACAATAACCTTCCTCCTTGGATGTCAGTCAAGAGAGAGCACACAATGTTGGCAATGATTGTTCCAGGTATTTAATTAATTTGTATTTTTTCACTTGAAAGTCTTATCACTAAATATTTCATTTCTTTGTTTCCTGCATGATAATTATGTCTTTTATATATAACGACATATAGCTAAATATAATTAATCATGTATGTTGGACCAATTAGGTAAGTACCAAGTTAAATATATGAACGCATATATTGATCCTCTTATTGATGAGTTGTTGAAGTTATGGGATGGCGTCACTATGCATGACATCTCTAGACCAATAGGTAAAGGACGATTTCAAATCCATGGAATACTTGGATGGACAATTCAGGATGCTCCTGGGTTAACACATTTTTTTGGTATATTGTTTCTTTCTTTTGTTCTTTAATATTATATATATCTATTGAAAATATCATGCATTATTTTAAATGGTAATTCTAATTCGCTACACTAATTCATATATCTTGTAGGTCTTTAAACAAAGCGTAAATTTGCATGTCCAGCTTGTGGTCCCAGGATAAAATCTCATCGTTCAAGGAGTTTAGCAAACGAAATGTTTAATGAGTATAGGCACTTTCTGCCTAAGAACCATAGTTATCGAACTACAGACAAAGAAAAATTCAAGGGTAAAGAAGAGAATGGCCCAACAAACCATGAAGAATGACACCTCAACTATGGAACTTGGAATATAATAGAAATCGTCAAGGTATGCCAAATTATTTATGTATTGTTGGAATATTGGTCAATACTTAGCCAAATTTCTGAATATGCAAAACAATATTTTTCCTACTTTGGTAGATTGATTTCTTACACATGTGACCATCATAAGGAAAACTGAAAGCATGGGCAGATAACCACTTCAACAAGGAACATATCTATGTCACCCTATGAATTTTATTAGCACAAGGACATTGTTGAGTATGGTTGTCATTGATGTCAGAGGAGGTCATTAATGACAAAAGAAGTGTTGATATGGCATTTGTGATGAGGTTGAAAAACACATGTTGGTGTCCTAATGTCTCATGATGTCATTGTTACATTCCGGTAGTAGTTGGTAATGGTATGATAATTTGGGGATTTTGACTAAGTGTTGAAAACCTGCCCTAAAGAAACTACCTTATGAAAATGAACACCATAATTCATAAGAAGAAGAAAATGCCCACCATGAACTACCACCCCATATTTTGTTGAAATATCTGTCTGACCATGGCCACAACTCTCAGAAAAACTCCTTGAAGAAGAAGATACAGGTCTCCCAAAAGAAGGATTTTTGGTCAAATTAGTCAGAAGTGCTCTAGGGAAATGACTTCCATAATTTGTGGGTTGAAGAAAATGATTGAACCACATGCTCCTCCTATAGGTGTATGTTTTTTCTACCTGATCATTTTCTCACATTGGTTTGATAATTCTTGAGGAAGAACATATGGTTCTACTAAAACAGGGTTTCAGGCCGTCTTACACCATAGTTCAGTAAAATGCCCACCTAAGGAAAATGAAGATGAGTCTGGGAGTGAAATCAGAATAGGTGTGCTCTGTAAGGTGTAATACATCATCTAGTAGCATTAGTTTAGGATTTGGGTGAAATGAAAAATCCACCTTAGGTTTTGGACAAATTGTCTATGGAATTATTGGTAAAATCTGCCTAAGTGGCCTCAAGGAAATGCACGCCACCTCTCATAGGATGATGAGAAAAATTATCTGAAAGTGATAGGATCTATTATGTTGGTTGGTGCATCCAACCATGGTTTCATATTTCCCAAAGAGTATATGAGGAGGAAGATATCAATCTGCCAAAAGTGCCTCTCACCTTCATTTGCACTATCCCAATAAAATGCATGCCAACGTTAGATGAAAAGGTTGAAGGAGAAAAGATTGGCATGGTTGATTCAGTATGATATTCCTCACATTGTGGATGTCTCACTCTCCAAGTTTGATGAAAAAAATAAAATCACCTTTGAGACTTAAGGTTTGAAGAGATTTGTCTAAGTGTCAACAAGCAGTTTGGAAGACCACTTTCAAATGCTTGCCATATGTTGGGTGTATGCCAATAGGTTCATCAATTGGCATGGATTTGTTATTTTTTGAAATGGATATCCAACCATACTTTTAGGATGACTTACAATGGTCAGATATGCAAAATATCAATCTGCCAAAAGTAGGAAAATACTATTTTGCATATTGAGAAACGCAAGAAAATTGTCGAAGTGTTGAGAACGGGATTTTGAGAGGTCATTTGGAAATGCCCACCAAGGGATGTCCTTGTGAAAATAAATTTATCAAATGTCATGGATAAAATGCCACCTGACCAGTTTTCCAACACTTAGAAATGTCCAAGAATCTCTCCAAGGTTTATCCTGAAACCCTATTTTGGAATACTTATAACTTTCTCCTCAGAAATGATTAAGGAAAACTGAGACCATGTCTAGATAGCTAGTTCAACAAGCTATAGCCTGATATGGTGATGTGGGAATTCTATTCAAACCATGAATTATGGTGGGCATTCTCTTAGATTAGTTTTGACTACTTTTTCATACTCAGTCAATTTCCAAAGTTTCACAAAGTTTCCATATTTTTCTAGAATGATACCAGATTACAACACTTACTTCTTGACATCACCAAAACACCATTATGTGTCTTTCCAGCCTAACCATACATGCCACATCATCATACTTTCCATGTCATTACTTCCTTTGTCATTCCTTTGTCTTTCACTGAGTTTACCTTGCCATCATGTCTTTGGTTAACCTTTTGTCATCCGTTGAACTCCTTTGACATCAATGACAATCACATTCGACTTGTATCATATCTTATATAAATATCTTATTTTTTAGTGAATTATGTTCAGCGCGGTATGTACCTATATTGATTAATTAGTGTTAATTTGATTTTTTTGATGTTTCATGAATGTCGTTAAGGCACGAATGGGATTCCACGAGGAATGAAAATTTACCCAATGCAATTCAGTAGGTTGCCATACTATGAGCACCTAAAAATAGTTCATTTGTTTGATACAATGCATATCGGGAAGAACATAACATAATTGTTATGGTAAATATTAGATGGAAGGTCTGGAAAAGAAAGAATTGGAAAGATTTGTAGTGACATCCAAGAAGCTAATCACGCATTGCAAAGTGTGATCATTAATTCTAATGGTGATGGCCGTCAACAGAATATTAGTCTTCCTTGGTGCTTGACATAGAAACAAAGAAATATTGTAAAAGAGGTCATCAGAAAAATCAGGTTTCTGATGGGGTTTTCGTCTAACATAAAGAATATCTTAACGAAAAAAGGTGATTTTGGTGGGGTTAAAACACATGACTGGCATACATTCATTAAGGTAATTGTGAGTTTTTAATATATTTCCTTATTGGTATGCATTATTTTATAAATTTTATGCTCTTATTTGGAAATAAAAAATAATTATGTGTTTTTTGATATAGT
This sequence comes from Pseudotsuga menziesii, assembly GCA_001517045.1. NCBI lineage: Eukaryota > Viridiplantae > Streptophyta > Pinopsida > Pinales > Pinaceae > Pseudotsuga > Pseudotsuga menziesii. The sequence goes on from LPNX010811083.1 coordinate 46,206, forward strand.
ATGTTCTACCTTTATCTATCCCATACGACTTTGACAACAACATAAAACAAATTATTTATGTTCTTGGAAAATACATGAGGTAAGTAATGTTTTATATGGAAAATGTACTTGGTCCATGATTTGTAGTGGAACTCATTGACATATTATGTTTTTCCCGCAAATTTTATATATGACTTGATATTATTTTATTGCATCATTTGTAGGTGGATTTCCTCAAAATAAATCCATAAAGAAGATATAAGGTATTGGAAGAGAGAAATCCCCTGACTAATGTGTGAAATGTAACAGTATCCACCTCCATCATTTTTCAATGCACAAGAACACTACCTCACACACCAAGTTGAGGATATTGAATTATGTGGACCAGTACACACAAGGTTGATCTGGATGGTGGAGAGGCAGTTGAAGTCGTTGAAGGATCTTGTTAGACAAAGAGCATGTACTGAGGGTTCTATGGTTGAGGGATATATGGTATAACAATGCATGGTGTATATTAGTGAATATCTACCTAAACGAGCAGCAAATATGAATGTGCCTTGCATTTGGCATCTCAAATCCATCAACAAATTTGAAGGGGAGGTCCTATTGGGTAAAGGTACAATGAGGACCGTGAAAGGTAATTATTAAATTTTGTGAAATTAATATATTACACATGTATTTTTCCAATTTTATTTTATCATATACTGATTTGTTATTTTTTATTAATCCTACATATTCAACTGTATTAAACTATGCATGTAATGATATCTAATTAATGATAGTGAATTGTTATTTTTTTCATATAGTTGCTCGAGTGTGGGATGCTTTACATTTATACATTGCAAACAACCTTGATTGGATGGAGCATTGGATGGAATATTGTGAAGAATGATTTGGTAGGTTATCATGGGAAGGGGTCAGTGAGATGATTAAAACAACTCATCGTCATCGACATCAATTTCCTGACTTATGTCACAAAGGGAAGTTGATTTAGCCTACGGGTTTAAAACATAAAAAGGCAAGTAAATTGTTTACCCGCATTTTTCTAGTTACTTCCCATTTTTCAATGTATTTGGTTTGTTTAAGTTTTCAAATATATTTTCTAAGTCCTATATGATGTTTATTAATTCACACTGTATGTTTTACTTGTTGTCAATGTTGCAGTTGAAACATCACAAGGCTATGTGGTGTAATGATCGTAAATCTCGTATCAAAATGTTGGATGATAAGATTTAAACCTCAGATTGTGGGATAAATGTTGTGTTTAAGGTCACCAATGTTTCCTCTAGAAGTGATAGACATCTAGAAGAAACTGAGAATAGGTACTATGGGCATTTGGAGGACATAATTGAGTGTGATTTTAATTCCTTTAAAATAGTTTTGTTTGAGGTGAAGTGGTATAGGCTACGGATGCATGAACGTGATCCTGAAAGAACTGCTATTGAGCATGCTAATGGATTTACCATGGTTAATACAAGGGAATTTGAATCGGGTACAGATCCTTATGTTCTTCCAAGTCAATGTGAGTAAGTATTTTACTCAGAGGTACCAAGTAAAGCAGGTTGTTCATATGTTGTTAGATACGATCCAAGAGGAAGACCAGTAAAGTATAATAATGTGGATGATGGAGATAATCACGAAGAAGAAAAAGAAGATGATGATTCAGATAAGAAGCAGGTGGCTGCAGTCGATGTGTTTGATGAAGAAGTTGAAGAGGCTGATAATCCAAATGTAGTAGACGATGATCTCATTGATGATGTCGATGACTATATTAGCAAATATGCCTTTGATGATTTTGTTGATGTGAATGAACCTTTCATCAATATGTATTCTGAACCAGATCTTGATACAGATGTTGAGTTGGATGAAGAAGAAGATGAATGATATTTAATTGTTGAATAATAGAGGCACGTGTTTATATCTTTTATGTCATGATGATATTTATATGTTTTTATTTCCAAATTCCTTTTTTATATGTTTTATTTTCAAAGTGCATACCCAAGAAAAGCGTTGTTTCTAAAAACCTCTTTGCGGGTAGAATTTGTGAGCTTGAAAATCAGTCTACGGGGAGAATTTGTGAGCATGAAATACAGTATGTGTGCATCACCTCGCCTCCAATTCGAACCTGGATAACCATGGTTGAACATAAAATAGGGGCATCCAGCATGATGAGCGTAGCTGAAATGTGGGCATCCTCCTTTGCAACCCTAGTTGAAACACACTCGTCCATAGATGATAGGGTAACAGTATAAAAATTCCAGGCGAATTCTGATGCATGGAGAGATGTAAATATGTGGACACCAGGTATGGAAACTATCCAGAGGAAAGCATAAGTTTTCAACTTTTTTGTGGGAATGTTTAGTTATGTTGATGAGGAGATAGATGAGGCAATTTCAAAATATGATGTTGGGAATACAGAAATCATAAATTTTGGGAAGTGGGTATACCTTGACCCTGATTTGGTTGCCTGAGCTACAAATATTCCATGCAAAGGGGGAGTGATTTTAAGCTCAAGTAAAATTCCCTTATAGGAGAAGAACCAGATGGCCAGTAAAATTTGTGGGCGAGAAGTAAATGTTCCGAGGAATAGTTTAAAAATGAAAGATTTCCCTATCGGAATATACAAAAATTTGATTCAGATTGTTGATCCAGATAGAGATCAATGGCCACCCACCTATTCCACTGGCTCAAAACAATTGTCCATTGTGGCAGTTTCCTAGTTATTTTTCTACAGTTTTTCGGGTCCCAAACTTCCGGGGCCGTTTTGAGGTCCTAAATGACGTTTTTTGGAGATTCAGGGGCCAAATAGTTTCCATTGACATTTATTTAGCTGAACAAAAGTTGTAAATCTTAGATATACCTTTTCAACGAGCTATCGAATGCCCAAATCGGATATTGTATGCAGAAGTTATGACCCCGAGAAGTTGATTGTTCAACTTACCACCTTAGGGGCGCAAACTTTATGACGGTTCATCTTCTAGGGTTACATTTTGTACTTTTGAGGTTCTCACCCTCATTATTATTATAAATAGGCCCCTTTGGCCTCATTTTGTATTCAGCTTGGCACGGATGAGCATAGTAGCCACATCTCTTAACAGTGTTGCATAAGACAGTTGTGGATAATCATTTCAGAGTGGACATAATTATAAAAGAGAAAGAAGAAATGGTTAAATTATTATCCAAAGAAGTATAAAAAAACACTGATGATGCTGAAAAATCAATTCAGTCCGTGTGGGTTGCGTATGAAGAGGCTTTGGAAAAAGCTAATGCTGAAGCGAGTGAACTCAAAGAAGAGTTGAAAAAAGGACCACATGTTCTCAAAGTACCACTAGTGAGGATAGAAATGGGTCCTTTACAGGTAACAGAGAAGAAAATTAAAGAATATGAACAGGTAGTACAAGAATGTCAGTTGAAGTTGGAAGAGTGGGAGGGAAGCCATGGAAAAAAAGTTGGAGAATTAGAATCAATAATTTCCGATTTGAGAAAAACCATTTCTAGGCAAGCTGATAAGGTGAAAGGAACAAGGTTAGCAAGGATCTCTGAAACTTTAAAACTTAAAAAAAAAAGTAGAGGAAATTTTTTTCCAGTGAAGAACGTGGTGAGGGTGAAGGTAAGGGTACCAAAGGAGAGGATGGTAAGGGTAAGGGTAAGGGTAGAAGGAAAAATACACCTACAGATACAATGTACTTGGAAGAGCGAGAGAATTCCTTAGCAAGTCAAGAGAATATGCTACAAGAACGATTCTCAGCGAGCCTTGCACTAGGTGATTTGTATGCCTCATCACCATTACATAAAGAAATGAAAGAGAAGATGGTCGAGAAAGATGCAAAAATAAGGGAGCTGGAATCAAAACTCTTAGAAGGTAGAAAATATCAGCATTTGGGATGTGATATGGAAATTCAAACACTTAAATCCACAATTGCTGATTTAGAGAAGGAATTAAAAGGGCCAGCTGTTACGATGAGTGCAATTCCTGTCCTTCCCAACGAGACAAAGCTGAGGGCAAAAGAGTAGGAGAAAGAAATACATAATCTGAAACATGAATTGACTGAAGTTAAAAATCAGTTGAAACATACCAGAGAGAAATTGGAGGTCAAGGAACAACAGGAATCAACTAAGTATAAGAAAAATGTGGAAATGTTGAACAAACCGATGGCGGAAAAAATGTTTTGCTTGAAAATTAAAAAAAGTTTCACAGAGAGTTAAAGAGATTGAAAATAAATCGCAATAAGTGCCTTGTCCAACTCCAGAACAATTACAGTCTTCTATGAAAGGCAAGAGAGACAATTCATATTTGTCTTTTGCGCAAGAGGATGGATTACAACCATCTTTGAAACATGCTAGACATGTATAAATCAATGTATATATGTATTTATCGATAGTTAATGAAACAAAATATTTGTATGATGGATTTTTGTATTTATCGGCATATAATGAAAAATGATTTTTAGTTGGCATATCAATGTATATATGTATTTCTCGAAAGTTTATGAATTTTTATTTGTATGATGGAGTTTTGTATTTATCGGCATATAAGATAACATTATAGAGAATTCATCTTTGAATCCAATGTTTTTAGTGATCAATACAAGATTGCTTGTAGGTTGTGAAAGAAAGCATCAATCTCTTCGAAATAAATTAAATTTATGTATGTTAATTAAATAATAAACTCTATTTTGTTTATGTCTCTTATTTATTTCATCTTTTTTTAATTAATTGCCTGAGAAATCTCTATTTAAATCTCTAGCTTGTCTGGGCATCTGAAAAACTTGTTTAGTATATATTTTTAAGCTATGTGCAGGCAAACTCATACGTTGTGCGGACATTGATTTTTTTCAACATGAAAGGTTAATTTTTCACTCATCTGACCTCCATAGGGAAAACCTAAACCATGAATGGATAAACACTTCATCAAGGAACAAATACATGTCATTTGATGAATTAATTGACACACACACATCATTTGGTGGGCATTTGAAAATAGCATTTTAAACTACATATTTACCACTTGGACAAAATTATAAAACCCTAAGTCAACATGAGGGATTTTTATTTTCACCAACTCCTGAACCAATGATTTCATATGATGTAGTACATCCCATTGAGTACAACCAAACTGATTTCCCCTTCAGGCTCATCTTCTTCTAAGTTGGGAAGGCATTTTACTGGACCAGAGAAAAACAAGCTAGAGGGCACTTTTGGCATACTGGTAACTTCATCTTCAGAGAGTTTTTGGAAAAAATAATGATGTGGTTAGATGCACCAATCAACACTCTAGAGACCCATACCCTCAGAAAAATTTAATCCATCGACTACTGGAAATGGTGGGCATTTTACTGAGGTCACTTACACATTTTTACCATAATTTTTATCAAACCCTAGGTCAATGTGATGAGATTTTTATTTTCATCCAATTTGAGGTGTGAGACACCTAATGGGTAGAGGCCAACATGGTGATTCCATTAGGACCACTTTCATCCTCTGAAGCTTCTTTGTCTCTCCTCAATGAGCATTTTCTTCTTCTAATGAATTATTATGGACATTTTCATAATGGAGCTGCTTTAGGGCAGTTTTTCATCACTTAGTCAAAGTCCAAAAATTATCATACTCTTGCAAACCACTATCAGAATGTAACAAAGATGTCATGAGACATTAGGACACCATCATGTGTCTTTCCAACCTCATCACATCATGAGACTCATATTTTTTTCATCTGACCATCACTAAGCAAACTGAAGGTATGGCTGGATAGTCAGTCCACTAGGAAACAAGACCGTGTTACTCTTACAATTTACTGAGACAACCTGAGCCTCTGGAAGGCATCTCAAAATAGATTCTTAATTTATTTTGAGCATCAAAACATATTTCTTCCTATTTTGGCAGACTCCTATTTAACATGTGTGAACACCCTTTTGAGACCTGAAGTCACGAGCAGATGGAAAACTTACCAAAGGATGGATCCATGACATTCGATGAATTTACTTGCTTAAAGACAACCCTTGGCGGGCATTTCCAACCGACCTCTCAAACTCCTATTCATTATCATCATAAGCCGTTCTGATCAGAATCACAAATATCACTAGTATGACATTATTAGGAAACTAATAATGGCGTTTGGTTTAAAAAACCAAGAGATAAGGGGTCTCATCACGAGCCAGCTGATTCATTTTCTAGTGATATTAATGACTGACATTACCATTTGGTCACCATGCTAGGTAATGATCTCTTGTTTTATTTCAAAGTTAGTAAAGAAAACATAATTTTGATTGAAGAATAGGAGGTCTCATCACGAGCCGGCCTAATCATGATCATCAGTGCTATCTAGGATAACTTCATTTCTGATCACTAGGGTGATGGATTTTGGTTTTAAAAAATCAAGAGACAAGAGGTCTCATCGTGAGCCGGTTTGCTTATTCCAGACAGCTCTCGTGAATGATACTATCACATTGGGATACCATACCTAGATAATAGTCTTCAGTCAGAATTATTGTTTAAAGAAAAAGAAAAGAAACGAAAAGAAAATTATTATGTTTATGGAATAGATTCTGGAATTTTTTTCGGAAAAGTAGATTTCTATATCCTATACTGATGGTGCAGATTATTTTTACTATGAAGTACTTTGTTTCGATCAGGATATTTCTAAGTTTATCTATAACAAGATCTCTATTTTAGAAATTGGAATATCTCTGAGTTATACTTATGAATATGAATAAAAATAATGGAATATCTCTGAGTTATACTTATGATTATGAATAAAAATAATGGTTTTTATTCAGATAGAGAATTTTTTATTGTTTTTAATAAGTTTTAAGATTTTGTTTATATCATTTATAAGCAGTATGAGAAGAGATAACTGGTTCGCCCAGGTCGTCGCCATTTATTGGCAGTCAGCAACAACCCCTTCATTTTTCGTTGAGATGAAGATGAATCAGCCCTCTTCTATGATTTAACTTTTAAAGATTATGAAAGAGTGCCTTCAGAATATTTGATTCTGAAGGTACTCTCAATTATAGAAAGGATAAGAGACATATTAGAAGTTTATGAAAACATTTTCATAAATTTGATAATTAGCAGCTGTCAGTCTCATAAATTTTATATATGATCAATTTTATCATTAATTAATTTATCTGATTATATATGCTGATTTAAGAGATTTAAAAGGATAGTATGCTAATTAGTGTTTAAAGAAAACACATTTTGAATTTGTTTTGGGCCTTGTTATTGATAAGATATTATAAGTTATTGAAATCCCTAGAACTAAAGGTGATTTATTAAAATTTTTCATTAGAACTAAAGTTCACATTTCATATGTAACTTAATCTTTAATACAATATCATTGCTTTGTAAAAATTGTATACATATAAATAGCGAGAGTGAAAATAAATGTATATTATTTTGAATTTGTTATGTGTCATATAAATATAACCATAATAGTTTTAAAAACTTTATATCCAATCGAATTTAGTTTTGGAGACATAAATGGTAAGGATTTTATAAAGTATTTAAAACTATATTTCATAATAAAACTACATGTACATATATGGTTTGAGTGTTAAGAAGTTATCGTTAGTTAGTTGCATTTTAGAAATCTTAAGAACATTAAGGATCAGTATTATAACTCTACATCATCAAGTTGATAAACACGACTGCCTTCCACGTGTAATCTAGGGTGATCATCAATTAACAGTTTTAATGAGGACTCGTGATTCATATAGCTAAGAGACAAACATATGTTACAAGGATCGTTGCATGAAGAATGAATTCGTATTGGTATTTAGTTAACACCTGTCAATTTAATTAACAGCTGTGGGTGTAGTAATAAAATCGAATCAGTAGATTTTGATTTCATATGTGACTGATAACCATTCTCATTCATGATGATGTACGAGCTCATCATTCTAGACCGCGTGTCATTAATGTCTTGATTTATAATCCATGAATCGAATGATTTCTGATATGAGGGATTGGTTAAGAGTTTCAGTTAGTCGTGGCTAGTCTTTCATTTATCATAGCAAAAGCACTGGCTGTTGTGCTCATCATCTCCAAACTTAGTTAATATGGCCAAAATTGGAGGTCTCTTCTCTGTCACATATGAAGAAACTGAGGATTTGACACTTCGCGTAATGTATTATACCTGGGTGCCTATTCCTTCCATCTTCATGAATTCATTCATTTCAATTCATAACCAGAGTAGTAGTGAGGGAGCTATGGCTTCGCTTAGTCAATTTGAAATTTCAGGACCGGAGCTTGTTGAAGCCGATGAGAAAGCTGCTCTGTTATTCGAAAAGATTGGATGGGGTCAGTTCTTTAGATGTTTTAGTGGCCATAACGTGGAGGTTACTAAACAGTTTGCTTTGATTTTTAAAGAAAATGTAGCTCAGATTGGAGATTTCAAGTTTATCATCAATGAAGATAAAATTGCAGAAGCTACGAAGCTTCCTCAAATTGGAGAGCGATGGTTTAAAGGTGGGAAAGTGAATAAGAAGAAATGTCAGTCCTTGTTGTTGCCCTTACGAGCCAGTGCAAAATTGAAGATTGGGGTTTCGGTTTATTTTTTAAATCCAGAATGGAGAGCATTCTATGAAATCTTAGTCAGGTACGTATCATGTGATGGACGATTCTCTCATCTGCATTATTATCATCTGCGACTACTGTTAGCTTTGAAAGGATTTAAATTTAATCTTCCATTTTACCTATTGCAAAGTCTGAAGAAAATGGCCCATTCGGTACAAACTACCATAGGTAATCCTGATAGGAGTTTGTTCCATCACGGTCTAATTAAAATTTTAATACAACATCAACTGTCTCTAAGTTGTAAATCTTGGGATGAGTTTTTGGTTGAATGTAAATTAGGTCCAACTCAGTATTGGCCAAACCCTCCCCCCAAAACTTGTAGGAAACATAAGGCTCCAGTAAAATCCGAAATTGGTGATGTTTATAAGGATGAATCAAAGGATAAAGAGCTCCAGGAAGCAAATCCACCTATAAGTACTTGTATCAGTGATGATGGGGTCATGAATGTAGCTCCCTGTTACGGTGAGACAACCTTGGACCAATCCCTATTTGACAAGTGCTTTAGTACACCTACAAAGGCAGAGGGAAAATTAACCAAAAATGAAGATGTTAATGCTATTAATTATGAAAACCCCTCTGAGCTATATACTCCTCGAAAACATGGTGATGAGTCCATGCGTAAAATAGAACAATTAGCGCAGGTGTGTTGTGACAAAGGGGGTTTTGAACCAAAAGGTCTTGTGTTTGTTCGTACAAGAAGAATTACTAGAAGTATGAATACTACACCTATAGCCTCTGTTCCTACGGCCACTCAACAGAGTACTCAGCCAGTGATTGTCCATCTTGAGGATGATGTTCCATCATTGGTTCCCGAAACTACGCATATGGATGAACCTACTCTTATAGAGAATAATCATGAAAAATTGGCTAAAGACATTACAGAGTCGAGTAAGTTCGAAGCTGCTCCATCATGTATGGACGCTTATGGTTCGGGCCCCGAGCCATCTTTTATGAGCTTTCCATCACCTGGTCAAGATATAGATAATCTTGATTCTTCTTAGGCAGCTGATTCATGTCATGACAAGGAGGAAGAAACTTTCCAACAGGTCCTGGACAGGGTATATGAGACTAAAATTGCATAATTGAAAAATGAACTAAAAGAGTGTCAAGCAAACGCTGCCTTGAAAGAGGTGGAAAATNAGAAAATTTCCAACAGGTCCTGGACAGGGTATATGAGACTAAAATTGCATAATTGAAAAATGAACTAAAAGAGTGTCAAGCAAACGCTGCCTTGAAAGAGGTGGAAAATAAGACATTCAGGGCAGAGTTATTAAACTGGATAAATAGATGGAAGGACATGAACATCAAGAAGAACCAATACAAAAAAGCAAAAAAATCAATGATAGATACAAACCAACACTTGCTCGAACAAGTAGAACAACAGAAGCTAGTAATCATCAGGCTCAAAGCCAAACTTTCTGAAGCCAGAAGAATGATCAATTTATAAACTAGAACCTGATGATTGTTTCTATTTTCAGTTATATGGTTTTATATCTTTGTCAACAAGTAATAAAAGCTTTTTAAGTGCATTCCTACAAAATCGCAGATTTTGCAGGAACGCATATAATTTATTGTTTCTTTTATTATTTCTGTTAAAATTGGTTTTAATAAGATTATTTTGTTTGTTTAAATAGGTGAGCACGTTATCACTATCCTCTGCAGATTCAAGACATTTCGGATCATAGTTGGAAAACGTTGATGCCTCTTAAACACTGGAATTTCAAAACAGCCACGAATATGACAGTTCTCTTAAAATCAGGAGATGATACAGGCTAGTTGTTTATTGACTATTTTTATCCTATAGTAATATTTGCAACACGTGTCTTTTGAAGAGAATCGATGCACTTTCATAGGATTGGACCTCTTATGGTATTGAATACAACATTTATGAAAAACTGAATTCAGAGACTCGTAAGATTATATATAAACTAGTAATTTTTATGTAATGGGGATGGAGTGATTGAAGAAAAACATATTTGAAATATTATTTCAGTACTAGTTTTGTTCCTTACTGAGGTTTTATCTTCGGAGGTGGAATGTGACTGGAAATTCTCAGATTGATATCGTTGATCGGTATTATTTTGGATACTCTTTTTATATTTCAATATATAATCTTCTACCTATAATATTGATGCAGTATACTTGGTTATGCTTGTATTCATTATGTCATATTACACTTTGTCAACACAATATTGTTATTTGAATTAGTACGTTATATAGTTGAATTAATCAATGTTTTTATTGAAAATTCAAGATATAATGATATACATATTTGTTTCTGCTTGATCTCATTTGTATTTCTGCGATGATTTCATTTTGAACATTATCTTTTATTCAAATATTTAATGTTGTTTATTAGTTGTTAATTAATTAAACATTTCAGAAGAATATGAAGTAATTGTTTATTTCAATTTCTCTGTCAAGGTAATTTATAGCAGAATGATTTAGAGTGTATGGTTTAAATATTTTCATTTAGATCTTACTCATTTATCATTATGTTCATCTTTATATTAATTGATAATTAATATAATATCCAAATTGCTCTCACGTGCGATAGGATAGTTAGGATAGTTTTTGTTAGTATTATCTTAGTGTAGTTTACATTTAACCGTTGTTAAATAGAATTTGTGTAATTTTAGAATAATTTCAATAGTCTTTTATATTTAGAATATTAAATATAAAATCCTCAAAAATCGAAGACTTTCCTTAAGAAAGCAATTGTAGGATAACTTTAGGTAGTTGAAAATTAATTTTAGGGTTTATTTAGATAGAAATAACATTAGGATAGATTTTCACTGAATTTTAGTTTCTCCTTAAGAGAAAAATTCAGTTGGTAGCAGGACCATAACCTGCGAGATTTTGCTATCCCAAACACACCGGGAGTTGCTTTAAGCTACTTGTGTGGGCTTAATCTCCTTGTTGGCCTAGGTAAAAAAATCAGGCCAACAGGACCCTATTATGGGACGCAGTATGGACAGGGTTCTTCACCTTATGGGGGCGGGTATCAACAACCTGCTTACTCTCCTAATTACGGCTTCGTAGCTCCTACTAGTCAAGGTCCACCGCACTATGGTGCTTCCATGCCACCCTATATGGGTCAAACAAGAGGAGGGTACTATGGCCAAGGCCATGGTGGTAATCAGACCTATCAGGGAGTGGTCCATCGACTTCATCATCCTAGGCTCCCTTTCCTCGTGATGCTGAATCTTATTGACTTGTCGAGATTAACGAACGATCCTGTAGCTCATGACCTGGCTTGGCCGGCTGTCCCTACTAAGCTTCCCTTAGACATACCTAAGTTCGAGGGAAAACCGGGAGAGGATCCGAGCGAACACATTACTACGTTTCACCTATGGTGCTCTTCGAATTCCTTACATCAGGACTCCATCCGTTTAAGGCTATTTCAACGCACCCTTACAGGGCCTATCGTGAAATGGTATATAGAGCGACCTAGGGAAGCTTTCGCTTTGTTCGACAACCTTGCAATGACTTTTCTTAACCACTTCCAGCTACCAGTGCATTATGACGTTGGTACTGAACTCTTGTTGACATTTTGGCAAGATAAAGCCACACATATCTCTAATCATATTCAAGAGTGGCGTAGACGGAAGAGGTTATATAAAGCCTTTATACCACCGGAGTTCCTCCTCAAATGGTTCCTCAAGTCGTTATTGCCATATATAGCGAAGGATGTTTCTACATCTGGAGTACAGAATGAGGAACAAGCGATTTTTAGGGCGTAGGAACTGGACTTGATTTATGCTCAGTCCGGTTTGTTATATGAGATTATTCCCAATGATCCACGTTCTAGTTTCGATCCCAAAGTCAAACCTGAACCACATGCCGATGGCATTGTGGGTTGTGCAAGCGCGAAACCTACGAATTCGGTTGCAAAACAAGTTATTCAATTGTCAATCAACCAATCTGCTTTGGGACAAGCTATGGCTTTGAATCAACCTGCCCAAACGGTGAGTGTACTTTCAGTGCAATCGTCGGACCAGAAGGGTAACCAGCAGCCCAGACAGAATAGAAAAAAGGGTAAAAATAATCGTAAGGGTGGGAATAAGAATGAGAATACTAATAGTAATGACAAGAATGACCGGAATGCTGGGGGGGACAAGCAAGATAAACGTAAGGTTAAGTTCCCTTGCAAGTTATGTAAGGACGATCACCTCACTTACTTGTGCCCTCGTATTGAGGAAGCCTCGAGATTCTTGGCACAGGGCCCAGCTGTGCTAACTAACCCTTTATCGCACAATCAAAATATGAACTCGAGGTCCCATGACCACTCCAGTGGTGATCAGGATCTACCGGAGGGTAGTGGTCGTGGTTGTATTAACATGGTACGTGCTGCGAAAGTTGTGACCCGTGTGAAAGATTATGGTTCATCACAACCCATCCCAAGCAAAGAGCCTAATTCACCAGGGTACCCTTTGCGTATTGAGAAACCTATGGATAAACTTGAGACAACACCTCACATTCCTAAGGGAGTCCTTAAGTGTTCGGGGCATAATCCAAATGCACGAGCCGCCCAAAACTATTCAGTAGTCGAGGATTTGGGCCACACTCCTTGTGCGATGTCTGCATTGGAAGTGCTTCAGAGTTGTCCTTCGTAAAGGAAGGCATTGCTTTCTACCCTTGGTCTGAATGATGATGATTCTTCCTCCGTGATCAAATTTGAAACCGCAGGGATTCAGCCTCGCTTGCCTTACTATGTGTCTCTTTTGATTCACGTAGAATGTCTTAATATGACCATTAAGCGCACTGTGATTGATGAAGGCACTGCCGCTTCAGTTATGTCTTTATTGTGTTGGAAGGGTCTGGGTTCCCCTGAGCTGTCTAAATCAGCGACCATGTTAACTGCGTTTGATGGGAGATCATTTAGGACGCATGAAATCCTTCCTTCCCTTAAAGTACGTTTGGGAGGGAAGACCATTGCGATAGAGGTCGAGGTGGTTGATGTGCCCCTTGACTACAATCTCTTGCTGGGTAGGAATTGGATGTACAGTATGCAAGCCGTTGCTTCTTCCCTATTCTGTGTTGTATGCTTTCCACATAATGGGAATATAGTAATGAATGATCAAACGACATTCAAGAATCCGTCTGTTACCGCATCTTCGGGAAATTCAATCCTGATCGTTGAACACTCACAGCCGGCAACTGGGAGTGTGGGTGTAGGCATGCTTCCATCCCTCATGGGAATATTTAGTTGTCCTGCACCGATCCTTATGATAGGATCTAGTTCCGATGAGGCTTCGACATCTACAAGATCGATGTATTTTCGCATGAGTCATATGGAAGATCCTTGGATTCTTCCTACACCGATTACTTCGAGTGGGCCCGTCATGACAGACGTGTCGTTTACTACAACTATCATAACTTATCAAGCTAATATCAAGTGTGTTGCAGAGCCTAGTCCTTCCTCTTCGCGGACGGAGGAGGAGGACCCTTATGTGCTGCTGGCATGGGAAGTACAGTATTCTCACGCACACAACTGCCTTGATATGGTTTTCCCTTCAGATGAAGTGATTATTGAGGCTATGTCAGGAGTTGAGCCACCATGGGAGGAACTCCATCATAGATCGTACTTTCTTCCTGAGCTTGACCATTTGGAGCGTGAGGATTTTAGGGCGGTTCTTAGTCAGATATTTGGTAGTCCTATGGTTCTGTTAAGCTCTCCTGGTCAGATGGCTAACAGAAACATGGCGAACATATCTTCAACGATTCCTATCAACATCTCTCGCAATCCTGGAACGATAGAGAATGTCTATATTGGGGCGAAGTCTACGCATATCTTTCCACTGCTGACCTATAGTAGTAGCCATCTCAAATAGCTCCTTTAGGAGAACATCCAGGTCAATAAGGGGGATATGGCCAATTGTAGGGAGATTTGATTTGATAGTCCTAAATTGATCCAGCAGCTCAAAGTCCTCACTAAGTTTATTGATGATTACCTCTCCCTTTAACCCACCATTCATACCCTCAAACTTTGCATGGTTTAGTCTTTCCTGGTTTAGCAATTCAACCTATTTTCTCCGAGGGATCAACTTCCCCTCTAGACCCCAAAACTCAACCAACCCTTTCTGAAACAGGGTCTGGAACAATTTGTTGAACTTTTCTACCCCTTTCTGAATAATGTTAATACTAGTAAGTGCATTTTGCAACATTTTGTGCTTTGTGATCATCCTCCTTGCTACCAACAGAATTAATATCCTTTCAGTAATCCCTAAGGCAATTAGTTCTTCCTCAGAGGCTGAGTTCAAAACAACAATCGCCTTCTGTGCCTCCTCCCTAGGACTTATGCTAGACTTTCCTATAGGGATTTACATATTCTAATTACTACCATAGAATCCCGTTTATGCTCATCCACCATGACCAAATTCTTTCCTAATGAGGGAATCTCCTTTATCATTGCATCCTAGAGCAAATGTTTAGTCCCTTGGAGGGGAATTCGACATATGAACCTTTCCTCAAACTTGGATACCTTCTCTTTGAGTTTCCTAATATCTGTAGTAGAGTCTTCACTTTCCTTAGCAGTGATCCTGTCCTTGAGATATTGATTGGCCTCCTGTAATTGAGTGATTTCCATGTCCTTTAGGGACATTTCAGACATATCTTTGATCGCCATAGTAGTGGGTGATTTGTTCTTAGGGGTGCTATAGTCATTTAATTCATCAATTCTCTTCTGCATCTTTTTATTCAATTCTTCCCATGTGCGCTTCTCATCCTCCAACATAGCAAGGAGGCCTTTCAGATCCAAAACTTCATGCTGCAATGTCTCAATATCCCCTTGTAATTGCATGGTCTGAGGAGTTAGATGGATGTCTTTCATAGGTTTCTTGCTTTTATTTCTGTAAGCATGTATCTTGGCCAGCGACTTAGTTGATAAAATAGGCTACTCTTTTTCCACTTGCTTCTCAAATGCAAGGGCATGTTGTAATGCGTTTTGTGCTATTAGGTATACCACTTGGTCATTCAGGAGTTTCACCTGCAAGTTTCAGGCCTTGCTTGTTGCCTTTTCCTGCTTCAATTGGGTCTCTAGTTTAACCACCCTTTGTTGGGACCTCAGATGGGATAACGCCTCCTTAGTCAGATCAGTATAGATGAGATCGCTAACTCCCTTATGGAACATAATCTTATATGGGATTGAGAACCAATCCATGTTGAAATCAACCTTTGAAACTCCTTCCTCATTTGTGATGGCTAGGTTCAAGGAGTTTGTTGAAATATTCTTGGGAGTAGTGAAAGAGAATTTGCTTCCTGATAGCTTCCTTAGCTCCTTTTACTTTTTCTGAGTCTCAGTCGTGGATTTATTTTTGAGTTTCCCATAGGTATTCAACATTTTCTTTTTAGTCTTAAATTTCCCTTCAACAGCAGAGGCAAAACAATACTTCTGATAATATAATAGAGACTCCTCACCCCCTTTATTCATTGATTGTGTGGTTCCTCGGGGATTTTTATTTGAGTGTGTAGTGGTTGGATTTACAACCAATAGTGGCTATGTGATCACCATTTGATTTGAAACCTTCCCCATAATAGGGTTTATTGAAACAAGATCCTCCTCTATCACTGTCTTGATGGAATTAAATTAAAAATTAAACTCCTGCTCCAGGTTGATTATGTCCTCCTCTACGTCTATCCTAGGATTCTTTCTAGGGGTTTATTCATCACATTCCATATCCTCCACCTCTGACCGATACCTTCTGCTACTACCATCACCATTTAGGGGAAATGGATTAGTTGGGACCTTACCTTGCACTTATTTAGGAGCCTAAATTTTCTCTACAGGATTCCAATCAAAATCATAGGCTCACGCAGTTTTGCAGGCCAATCATTAATAATTGCTTCTATATCTGCATCATACACCTTGTACCGCATTAGCAACGCCACGCCATGCTTGAACGTGAATAGCATGTGGTTCAATGGCGAACCACACAATCCTTTGGTACTTTGTTGCGGCTTCATCAGATAACATCAAAAATTTTACAGTTGTCGCTTGCAGTGCTTCCC
The DNA here is from genome assembly GCA_001517045.1 of Pseudotsuga menziesii. Lineage (NCBI taxonomy): Eukaryota > Viridiplantae > Streptophyta > Pinopsida > Pinales > Pinaceae > Pseudotsuga > Pseudotsuga menziesii. The sequence goes on from LPNX010811083.1 coordinate 62,769, forward strand.
AATAGATCCAAAATTGGACCACAGAATCTGTCAATATATCTTCTTCTTTCACCCACCATAGATTATGATATCGCACACCCTTGCATACCTCTATCGCTTTGAAATACATGCCTTGGTAGTCACCTGGCTCCATCCAATCCACTAGTGTGATCAAGATCAGTAGCTAGTTGTATGTGAAGGGTCTTTCACCTTCCTGCACCGCCACTATGTCCTCCGCCATTTGGTTCATAAGGAAGAGTGACTAGTTCATTTGTACTCCTTGTGCACATAACTCAGCACATGCGACCACCCCCAAATTGCATTGGACGGGGCGGTTCTTCATTACCACCTTACTGGCCAAAATCTAGGCGTTGATGTGCACCGCATGATCATTGATACTATCAATGCGGTACATCCACCCGTCGTACTCTAAAGTATAGAGATTCTTCAATGTCATCACCAACTTCTTGTCATTGTCTTTTCCTCAGAAATACTACAAGGGGTTTGGCCCATCCTTGGGAAGCCCCATTATTTCTTAAATTGACACCACTGTGGCTTCAATTGGCGTATCCAACCACAAAAATCCACCATGGAAGCAAGCCAAAAGTTGCTTCAGACACGCTTGAGTTTGTTTGGCCACCCAAAGTGTGGCATGTTGATCAAACCTAGAAATATGGATCTGTCCAGCTCGTGCTCCCAGTTGTGCAGAATGTGCTCTATCAGTCTGCCTCGTACTGCTACCATCGACATGTATGGCTTGTTCGCAACATCCTCTAGTGTGAGCAACTTGTGGTCTTCGTATTTCATCTGCATCAGTGTAGGCATGATGTTAGAAGTGCATACCATCCCTTATGGTAGAGCCAAAATTTGTATTTCGTATCTATGATTCTTAGTGGGATTCTTGGCCTTCACACCCAGCTGAATAGGAGGGATATACTCTGGAGATCGACGGCCCCATCTGTGAGGTTCATTCTCCTTGTGCCCTTGTGGATGTTCTGGTCTATCTCTTTTGTAGTTCCAAGAAGCTATAATTCTACCCTTTTCTCTTCCGCTTTGGCATTGACGATGATTCGACTAGCATGCTGGCTACTTCTTCCATGATTGTTACCAGTCTGACCGACGAATCCCGTTCACTCGAAATATCTACCCTGAATGGGTCACTCTGCATGCCATACTAATACTCCATAAGGTTTTAACAATCACACACCCTCCCTAGACTTGGACACTCACACAATTCACTATAATTCACTTGGCGATTCATTCAACAACTTTGTAACTTAGCTCAAATTCTAGAACTATTCGACTCAACTCAACTCTACACAATGGTGTTTGCAACCCGCTTCGAGCGTTATCTTATAACATGAGGTCGATCCAATGACCATCATGACCAAATCATGCTAATAATCATGACCAAATCCGTCATTAACGACCTGAATCCATCGACGATTCTGTCAATCCAACGGTCAAATCAGCCATAAATGCACGTCGCTTCAACAAGCGCCGCTTGTTAACATTTTTTAACTGTTTTCATTTATTGCGGATTTGACTACGTCACGGCCCTATGGTCATCACAACATGACTTTATAACTACGCTAATGGATCCTATTCTTGTGCAACCACTTCCTCCTAGAGTTCCCTCCTTCTTTCTATCAATCCTACCTAATTTTCTTTTCATTGCGCAGTGCCTTAAGCATTGCGCAATTCTGAGCCCGTCCTATAGGGCTTCAGTCATATACCATTCAAGAGCTTTGGCATCATTGCTCCATCTAACTGCTCCTCCTGAATTAATGGAATTAACAAGATATGGACCTAACCAGTGCATTTGTAAGTTACCTGGATGCTTCATGAACTTGTTGTTATACAATAACACCAAATATCCTTGCTGAAATTGTTTTTTCTTTATGTGGCGATAATGCTAAGCCTTCTGTTGATCCTTCTCAACACGCTGTTGGAAACCTACAATAAATTTTTCCTCCTCGATCTATACTACCTACTCCACACGCTCCTCGAGCGTTTCTTGATCGTCCATGTCTATCTTTGCTGCAATGCGTAGACTCAAAACAATGTACACCATAGACATGACTGCCTCTTGACCATATACTGACTTGAATGGTGTATGTCCCATAAATCTCTTGCAAGTGGTGTCTGTCATTGTAATTATGTACCGTGCACTATTTCTTCTCCTAGGTGAGTTTATTGGTCCCACAAAATCCATGACCCATTTATCAAGTGGTTGCAATGTCACCTGAGGTATTGGCGACATCTCATCCCTTCTCGATGTTTTTGTAATTCATTGACAGATATCACAACTCCGTGCATAATCCATTGCATCGTTATGTAGAGTGGGCCACTAGATCCCTACACGAAGCACCTTCCTCACAGTAGCTCGACCTCCGTAGTGTCCACTAGCAACCCCCGCATGTGCTTCTGCCAGAATATGCCCTTGTTCATGCGGTAGGACACATCGCCATGAAATCTCATCCTATCCTAGATTATATAGTTGTCGAATGATCAAATGGAATTATGAAGCCTTAACCACCAACTCCTTTTTCTGACTTGTTTAAAAATCCTCTGGTGTGATTCTCGTCACCAAGAAGTGAATTATTTGATCATAATAGTCATCTACCATGTTGACTCTGAACAACTACACGTCTAGCAATCCGTCTTCAATATTTTTGGGCTCCTCACCTATCTCAATGTGGGATAAATGATCAGGACCCGTATTTAAGCGACCTGACTTCAAAACTATCTCAGTATCAAATTCTAGAAAGAGAAGTAGCCAGCGCCATATATTCCCCCCCAACACAGGCTTATTGACTAGGTATTTCAAATCAAAATGATCAGTAAACATTTTGAAATGACCCCAAACAGCTAATGCCTAAACTTTTTTAGCGCATATACGATCGCCATACCTTTTCTCTCTATGGTTGTATAGCTCTTCTCTGCAAAGGACAACTTTCAACTAGCGAAAGCAGTCTAGTGATTGAGATCCACTTCTCTTGGTTGTGCGAGCACCACTCCCAGTGCAATGAATGATGCATCCACATGAACATGGAACTCCTTGTTCCAATCAGGAAAAACGAGGATCGGTATGAAATCCATCTTGGCCTTCATCATTTCCAAAGCTCCCTTGACATTCTTGACTCCATACAAATGTTGCATACTTCTTCAATAATTTCTCCATAGGGGTTGTGATTGCAACATAACCTCTTATGAATTTGCAATAATATCCTATGCGCCCCAGCGTCTCTCTAAGAATATTCATGTTCTTAGAGAAAACCAAACAGCATAGACAATATGCACATAAAGACAACAAGTTGATAACGGAGTTCGTCTAGGATGGACTACGTCTCCGGGCTTGCTTCTCAATAGGAGGGCCGATCTATAATCTCAGCATAAGGCAAAATACATGGCAATGATACAATGATACCTTGGAGACAATGGTTAGGAAGAGAATCGCTGCCCAAAACACAACAAGACTGGTTTCAGCAACTCCGAAGCCTAAAGACGGTGTAAAACAACTATAAACACTCGTACCTTCCTTCTGCAGAGCTACGCAATCTCCCTTCTCTCCTTTAGCTACAAAGTCTCCACTCCAAAGCATGAGTGGCAAATGGAGAATAAGAGGGTTTATATAGCTTGAGTAAACCCCCTTCACATGTTTCTCATGAATTCTTAGTTACAACAAATTTGCCTAATTGGGCATATGGTTGAAAACCTCCAAGTTGGTTAGGCTCTTAAATTATGTAGTTGTGTTCTCCATTTAATATTCCAACCATTTAATATTCCCACCACATAATATTCCAACCATATAGTTGGTTATAGTTTAAAACTATACCAAGTATAGGTTAAAACCCATTACATGGCATAATGTTTTCGAACCCACTTTAAAAGCCATAACCCAAGTTTTTTTAAAAAGCACATGTGGTAAAGAGTGGTCGAAATGGTGGGCTCCACACACAGCGCTGCATTGGTCGGAGTTCCTGGTCATCACGTTGAAGGGGAGAACCAGGGGTCGGGGCTAGCCCCGGTCCCTTTTTGCGCCAATACAAACTTTAAATAAATTCTTTTCCTATACCTTATACATGAAACACTTGTGGGCTAACGGTAAGGCGGAGCACTTATGTAGGAGAGGTCACCGGGTCGAACCCCATGGAGGCCATAATTTTTGTATTAGACATATTGGCCAATCCCGTGCTGCCATGTGGCGGCATGGGATTGGTCCACCTCATGCCCAGTCGACGTCCAGTAAATCTCCAAGTCACTACCCATACTGCCACGTGTTCAATCTCCATTGGTCCGTACATGCCATGTCACCTCATCCGTACTATACGGATGCCACGTGTCATCCTCTCAGTGATGCCGTGTGTCATCTTTTGGTTGGTCCGTACACCTACCATGTCATCTTGTCTGTATCGTACGGATGCCATGTGTCACCCTGTTATTGGTGCCACATCATCAGGTTTGTACAGTACAGATGCCATGTGTCACCCTGTCAGTGGTGCCATGTGGCACCTCTTTTTGCCAATTTTGCCTGTTGACCTTATAGAACAGAACGTGATAACTTTCTCATACAGAGTCTATTTGAGGTGAAATGAACACCGTTGGAATAGTCTTGACGAGCCCTTCGATCTGGTGCTAGTTTTACTAAGATTGGAGGACTTAAAAAAAAATTCCTTCTTGGATCCTCCTGGATCATTTCTCCCCACTGAGAAGCTTTTGGCCTCCAAAATCCTTTACTAATCAACAGATAGGTGAGGGAATTGCTCCCTCACTTTCTCCTTCTTGATCCACTTGGATTTGCTTGGATGAGTGCCTTTGATGCCCACTCGAAGATAATCAACATCACCTCGGTGAGAAGTCCTTGTTCTTCTGTCCAAAATGACATCTTCCTTTAGCTCATCCATGTACTCAGGAGAAAATTCATCAACTGATGGCAATGAGACATTCTCCCTTTAATCCATGATCATAGGAGGCTCATAGAGTTTCAAGTTCTCCACAGTCACCACTGAGTAGATCTGCATGTATGGCGGGTGCTCTAAGCGAAAGGCATTCATCCCAATATTCTCCAAGATGGTGAAGGGACCATATCTAATGGGCTTGAGCTTCTTGCCTTCTCCTTTCGTCCTCTCCTTGCTGATGTGAAGCCACACTTGATCTCCTACCCGAAACTGATGATCAACTCTATGCTTTTCATGGCGTGCCTTGTACTGGGCTTGACTCTTGAGCGTTGTTGGTAAAAACCTCTTTGCGGGCATAATTTGTGAGCTTGAAAATCAGTCTACGGGGAGAATTTGTGAGCATGAAATACAGTATGTGTGCATCACCTCGCCTCCGCTTCGAACCTGGATAACCATGGCTGAACATAAAATAGGGGCATCCAGCATGATGAGCGTAGCTGAAATGTGGGCATCCTCCTTTGCAACCCTAGTTGAAACACACTCGTCCATAGATGATAGGGTAACAGTATAAAAATTCTAGGAGAATTCTGATGCATGGAGAGATGCAAATATGTGGACACCAGGTATGGAAACTATCCAGAGGAAAGCATAAGTTTTCAAGTTTTTTGGGGGAATGTTTAGTTATGTTGATGAGGCGATAGATGAGGCAATTTCAAAATATGATGTTGGGAATACATAAATAAAAAATTTTGGGAAGCGGGTATACCTTGACCCTGATTTGGTTTCCTGAGCTACAAATATTCCATGCAGAGGGGGAGTGATTTTAAGCTCAAGTAAAATTCTCGGACAGGAGAAGAACCAGATGGCCAGTAAAATTTGTGGGTGAGAAGTAAATGTTCCGAGGAATAGTTTAAAAATGCAAGATGTCCCTATCGGAATATACAAAACTTTGATTCAGATTGTTGATCCAGATAGAGATCAATGGCCACCCACCTATTCCACTGGCTCAAAACAATTGTCCATTGTGGCAGTTTCCTAATTATTTTTCTACAGTTTTTCGGGTCCCAAACTTCCGGGGCCGTTTTGAGGTCCTAAATGACTTTTTTTGGAGATTTAGCAGCCAAATAGTTTCCATTGGCATTTATTTCGCTGACCAAAAGTTGTAAATCTTAGATATACCTTTTCAACGAGTTATCGAATGCCCAAATCGGAGATCGTATGCAGAAGTTATGACCCCAAGAAGTTGATTGTTCAACTTACCACCTTAGGGGCGCAAACTTTATGACGGTTCATCTTCTAGGGTTACATTTTGGACTTTTGAGGTTCTCACCCTCATTATTATTATAAATAGGCCCCTTTGGCCTCATTTTTTATTCAGCTTGGCACAGATGAGCATAGTAGCCACATCTCTTAACAGTGTTGCATAAGACAGTTGTGGATAATCATTTCAGAGCGGACATAATTATAAAAGAGAAAGAAGAAATGGTTAAATTATTATCCAAAGAAGTATAAAAAAACACCGATGATGCCAAAAAATCAATTCAGTCCGTGTGGGTTGCGTATGAAGAGGCTTTGGAAAAAGCTAATGCTGAAGCGAGTGAACTCAAAGAATAGTTGAAAAAAGGACCACATGTTCTCAAAGTACCACCAGTGAGGATAGAAATGGGTCCTTTACAGGTAACAGAGAAGAAAATTAAAGAATATGAATAGGTAGTACAAGAATGTCAGTTGAAGTTGGAAGAGTGGGAGGGAAGCCATGGAAAAAAAGTTGGAGAATTAGAATCAATAATTTCCGATTTGAGAAAAACCATTTCTAGGCAAGCTGATAAGGTGAAAGGAACAAGGTTAGCAAGGATCTCTGAAACTTTAAAACTTAAAAAACAAAGTAGAGGAAAAAATTTTCCAGTGAAGAACGTGGTGAGGGTGAAGGTAAGGGTACCAAAGGAGAGGATGGTAAGGGTAAGGGTAAGGGTAGAAGGAAAAATACACCTACAGATATAATGTACTTGGAAGAGCGAGAGAAGTCCTTAGCAAGTCAAGAGAATATGCTACAAGAACGATTCTCAGCGAGCCTTGCACTAGGTGATTTGTATGCCTCATCACCATTACATAAAGAAATGAAAGAGAAGATGGTCGAGAAAGATGCAAAAATAAGGGAGCTGGAATCGAAACTCTTAGAAGGTAGAAAATATCAACATTTGGGATGTGATATGGAAATTCAAACACTTAAATCCACAATTGCTGATTTAGAGAAGGAATTAAAAGGGCCAGCTGTTACGATGAGTGCAATTCCTGTCCTTCCCAACGAGACAAAGCTGAGGGAAAAAGAGTAGGAGAAAGAAATACATAATCTGAAACGTGAATTGACTGAAGTTAAAAATCAGTTGAAACATACCAGAGAGAAATTGGAGGTCAAGGAACAACAGGAATCAACTAAGTATAAGAAAAATGTGGAAATGTTGAACAAACCGATGGTAGAAAAAATGTTTTGCTTGAAAATTAAAAAAAGTTTCACAGAGAGTTAAAGAGATTGAAAATAAATCGCAATAAGTGCCTTGTCCAAATCCAGAACAATTACAGTCTTCTATGAAAGGCAAGAGAGACAATTCATATTTGTCTTTTGCGCAAGAGGATGGATTACAACCATCTCTGAAACATGCTAGACATGTATAAATCAATGTATATATGTATTTATCGATAGTTAATGAAACAAAATATTTGTATGATGGATTTTTGTATTTATCGGCATATAATGAAAAATGATTTTTAGTTGGCATATCAATGTATATATGTATTTCTCGAAAGTTTATGAATTTTTATTTGTATGATGGAGTTTTGTATTTATCGGCATATAAGATAACATTATAGAGAATTCATCTCTGAATCCAATGTTTTTAGTGATCAATACAAGATTGCTTGTAGGTTGTGAAAGAAAGCATCAATCTCTTCGAAATAAATTAAATTTATGTATGTTAATTAAATAATAAACTCTATTTTGTTTATGTCTCTTATTTATTTCATCTTTTTTTAATTAACTGCCTGAGAAATCTCTATTTAAATCTCCGACTTGTCCGGGCATCTGAAAAACTTGTTTAGTATATATTTTTAAGCTATGTGCAGGCAAACTCATACGCTGTGCGAACATTGATTTTTTTCAACATGAAAGGTTAATTTTTCACTCATCTGACCTCCATAGGGAAAACTGAAACCATGAATGGATAAACACTTCATCAAGGAACAAATACATGTCATTTGATGAATTAATTGACACACACACATCATTTGGTGGGCATTTGAAAATAGCATTTTAAACTACATATTCACCACTTGGACAAAATTATAAAACCCTAAGTCAACATGAGGGATTTTTATTTTCACCAACTCTTGAACTAATGATTTCATATGATGTAGTACATCCCATTGAGTACAACCAAACTGATTTCCCCTTCAGACTCATCTTCTTCTAAGTTGGGAAGGCATTTTACTGGACCAGAGAAAAACAAGCTAGAGGGCACTTTTGGCATACCGGTAACTTCATCTTCAGAGAGTTTTTGGAAAAAATAATGATGTGGTTAGATGCACCAATCAACACTCTAGAGACCCATACCCTCATAAAAATTTAATCCATCGACTACTGGAAATGGTGGGCATTTTACTGAGGTCACTTACACATTTTTACCATAATTTTTATCAAACCCTAGGTCAATGTGATGAGATTTTTATTTTCATCCAATTTGAGGTGTGAGACACCTAATGGGTAGAGGCCAACATGGTGATTCCATTAGGACCACTTTCATCCTCTGAAGCTTCTTTGTCTCTCCTCAACGAGCATTTTCTTCTTCTAATGAATTATTATGGACATTTTCATAATGGAGCTGCTTTAGGGCAGTTTTTCATCACTTAGTCAAAGTCCAAAAATTATCATACTCTTGCAAACCACTATCAGAATGTAACAAAGACGTCATGAGACATTAGGACACCATCATGTGTCTTTCCAACCTCATCACATCATGAGACTCATATTTTTTTCATCTGACCATCACTAAGCAAACTGAAGGTATGGCTGGATAGCCAGTCCACTAGGAAACAAGACCGTGTCACCCTTACAATTTACTGAGACAACCTGAGCCTTTGGAAGGCATATCAAAATAGCTTCTTAATTTCTTTTGAGCATCAAAACATATTTCTTCCTATTTTGGCAGACTCCTATTTAACATGTGTGAACACCCTTTTGAGACCTGAAGTCACGAGCAGATGGAAAATTTACCAAAGAATGGATCCATGACATTCGATGAATTTACTTGCTTAAAGACAGCCCTTGGCGGGCATTTCTAACCGACCTCTCAAACTCCTATTCTTAACACTTCGTCAATTTTTCATACTTTTGAATATGCAAAACTGTTTTTCTTCTATTTTGGTAGATTGCTATTTTCCTCATGTGGTCACCATAAGAACAACTAAGAACATGGAAAGATAGCCAGTTCATCAATGAAAAACCCCATACCCTCATATAAATTTATCATCCTCAGGAAAATCTCTGGCGGGCATTTCTGTGAATCCACTTAGGCAGTTTTGCCAGCAATGGAATAGTCCAAATATGGCTGGGAGGCACTTTTGGCAGGTTGACATCTTCCTCCTTAGAGACTCTCTAGTGAGGAAAGTGACATGGTTGTATGTTCCATACAACACTCTATAGACTCACATTCTCAATAGATTTTTCACATCCTCCCCAAGGCATGGCGAGCATTTCCTTAAGGCCACTTGGGCAAATTTAACATCAATTCCATACTGGGACAAATTTCTCAATTTGGTCTAATCTGCCTAAAACACCCTTTTGGCAGGTCCACAAATTTTTCTTCATCCACTTCCAAGACAATATGAAGACATGGTCAAGTAGGCCGAAGACCAATATACAAGACCCCCATGTGCTACGGGCATTTAATCTAACCCATAATTTAGGGCGGGCATCTTTCTGAGGCTACTTAGCCATTTTTGCATCCACTGGTGAAAAACCCTGTTTTGGCAGGCCTGTATCTTTCTCCTCAAGAAATATTAAAGAAAAATCAAATCATGAATAGGTATCCCAACCAACTAGCTATAAGATAGTACCATGGTGCGGGCATTCTCTTAAGGCTAATGGGACCAATTTTGACTAAGGCTGTTGGGACCAATTCTTCCTTAAATATATGTTGTAGTTTGGTGAGGCAAGTGACATGGTTGTATGCTCCATACAACACTCTAGAGACTTATACTATCAATACATTTTTCACATCTTCCTATGAGGCATGGCAGGCATTTACTTAAGGCCACTTGGGCATATTTAAAATCAATTCCATACTTGGACAAATTTCTCAATTTGGTCTAATCTTCCTAAAACACCCTTTTGGCAGGTCCATAATTTTTTTTTAACCCACTTCCAAGACAATATGAAGACATGATCAGGTAGGCCAAAGAAAAATCTATAATATCCCCATGTGCTGCGGGAATTTACTCTAACCCATAATTTAGGTTGGGCATATTCCTGAGGCTACTTAGCCATTTTTGCATCCACTGGTGAAAAACCTTGTTTTGGGAGGCCTGTATCTTTCTCCTCACGAAAGATTAAAGAAAACTCAAACCATGGTAGCCAAAATAGCTAGCTATAGAACGGTACCATGGTGTGGGAATTCTTCTCAAACCATGAATTGTGACGAGCATTCTCTTAAGGCTCCTGGGACCAATTTTGACTAAGGCTGCCAGGACCAATTCTTCCTTAAATATATGTTTTAGTTTGGTGAGGCAAGTGACATGGTTGTATGCTCCATACAACACTATAGAGACTCACATTCTCAATACATTTTTCACATCATCCTATGACGCATGGCAGGCATTTCATTAAGGCCACTTGGGCAGATTTAACATCAATTCCATACTTAAACAAATTTCTCAATTTGGTCTAATCTTCCTAAAACACACTTTTGGCAGGTCCATAACTTTTTCTTCATCCACTTCCAAGACAATACAAAGACATGGTCAGGTAGGCTTAATACCAATCTATAAGACCCCCATGTGTTGTAAGCATTTACTCTAACCAATAATTTAGTGCGGGCATCTTTCTGAGGCTACTTAGCCATTTTGCATCCACTGGTGAAAAACCCTGTTTTGGCAGGCCTGTATCTTTCTCCTCAAGAAATATTAAAGCAAAATAAAATCATGAATAGGTATCCAAACCAACTAGCTATAGGATGGTACCATGGCGCAGGCATTCTCTTAAGGCTTCTGGGACCAATTTTGACTAAGGCTACTGGGACAAATTCTTCCTTAAATATATGTTGTAGTTTGGTGAGGCAAATGACATGGTTGTATGCTCCATACAATACTCTAGAGACTCACATTATCAATAAATTTTTCACACCATCCTATGAGGCATGGAGGGCATCTTTCTGAGGCTACTTAGCCATTTTTTGCATCCACTGGTGAAAAACCTTGTTTTGGCAGGACTGTATCTTTCTCCTCAAGAAAGATTAAAGCAAACTCAAATCATCAGTAGGTAGCGAAACCAACTAGATATAGGACGATACCATGGTATGGGAATTCTTCTCAAACCATGAATTGTGGTGGGAATTCTCTTAAGGATGCTGGGACCAATTTTGACCACTTTTCTAAAACATTTCCTCATGGAAGGGTGGATTTGTATAGTTGGGTGGTGTCATTTTTTTTGCATGGAAACCTTAGTAATTTCGGCATGGAAACTAGAGGTAAACTCTATTGTTGTAGTTTTTCTTCAAGAGTTTTTTACCTTGGATATTTTAGGGTTTGGTATAACTTGGGAATTTGTAGGTATGGTTGCTATTGGACCTGTTATCTCCCAAATAAAATAAATTTATTTTTGATAGTATGAAGAATTTAAATGATGCAATGAAGGATATGAAGATCACTAACAGTTTTGAAGACCTCTATTTTTTGATGCAAATTTCACAAAGTTGTGGTTTCGATGGCTTGGGCGAGGATCAAAACATCTCATTAGCCACCGAAAGATGGAAGATAAATAGCGAGTGGAAGACCCCTTAGGCAGATAGGCGTATTGCTGAAATGGTTTACACCATTGGAACATTTTTCAAACATCAATCGGAAGTTGTGAAGACTTCAGATCAGTGAGCTAGTTCTCAAAGGTGCTGTAACAATGGAGAATATAGTGACTAAGCATTCCGATTCATACTTCCAATGACCTCCGACAGTGATGAAATCAGATCAGAAGAACTAAGGATTAAGAAGCAGTGAGGTAAAGCTGAAAGGTGCCGAAATGTCGGTGATATGAAAAAGTAAAATGCCGCTAAATTCAAGTAACATAATTCAAAAATTGAAAAGACTAAACTGTCGGCCAAATAGTTCACTGCGGAGCCACAACGACGAAAGAGAAACTTAATGTGGGTTCCGAAACAATACAGACTCATCGATGTCAGAACTTTAAAGGACTAACAATTGATGAGCTAGTTCCCTAGGGAGCTGCAACGACGGGAAGCAAAATGACTATGACTTTCGATCGATGACAAGAAACATTCCGATAGCGTGACGATAGATGAACACATCGGCAATCGAAGGGGATAAAGAATAACCGACGGAGAAATAGTTCACTGCGGAGCTGCAACATCGGAAAGGATAAAGACTACAGATCGACGAGATAAAGCTGAAGAGTTTCCATAGTGTCAGCGTCGAAAGACACTAGTCGTCGGCACAATAGTCCACTAATGAGCCGCAACGGTGGGAGGAAAACTAACTAAGGCTTCTGATCAATTGACAGAAAGGAATTTCGATAGCGCAACAAGGAGAAATCATCGGCAATCAGGAAATCTAAGAACTACAGATCGACAAATTAAGACTAAAATCCTCCGCAGTGTCAGCAGCACAGGAGACTAAATCTTCAATTCACACATCGTCAATCAACTTCCGACAGGGTTAAATTTAGTTTGTTTTACCTCCGAAACTACGACAACGTTAAGATAAAGGTTTTGATGCATTATTTACTACAGCTCCTAATCATCGATGTGTTAGTTATAAAGAACGCTGATGCGCTGAGAGTAGGAGTGCAAATTGGATAAAAGAAGAAGTCATCGCAATGTTGGTGATCTAAGGAGCGCCGACACTGTGACAACAAAGAGGCTTGGAGCACTGAATCTGTTGCGATGAGATGGATAAAATCCAACGGATTAAATGAGGAAAATCACTTCAGTAAATGCAGAAACACTGGTTGTTGGCGGGAACTTCACAGTAAACCCTTAGTGGTGATTATCAGCGACCACTTCAGTCATTTAAAATTCACTCAGTGAACTATATCTTTGCAGTAGATAACCAAATAGTTAGCAAAGGTTTGAAGCCCTAATCGGGAAAAACTATTACTTTCAATTATTTTTGTGTAAACAGATCGGACTTTCAGGATCTGTAAATTTTGTAAGAGGCTATAAAGCCCATTATTTTTTGATTAATTAAGGTTTGAATCTGGGGATTTATGAGCCTGTTCCATTATCAAGTGTCTCATCTGGTTTATTCTAAGTATAAGCTCTTTTGTTGTGATTTGTTCAGCCATCTCTTTCTTTACTTTGTTTATTTCCTGAATGTGCATTTAGGTAATTTTCAGATTTATTAAGGGACCGTTAGCTTTCATCCTATTGGTTATTTAGTGATATTTGATTTATAAACACCATCCTCAGTAGGATTTAGCCATTTATATGCATGTGTTATGTGTGTAAGTCTTCCATCCTGGTGAGTTCTCCATCCCTGCACCTTTTTGTCAAACTACTGAACAAGTTGTAACTAAAAGCCTTGTGATTGAGTGAGCTTCATGCATGTCTTAAGAGTGAGAGGTTATATAGGTTATTCGGCTTGATCCAATTCATAAAAACCTGAAAAACAGTTTAAGTTACCAAGCATCCTCTAGCTACAACCTAGAGGAGTTTTTTGGAGTGATAAAAAAGTGGCGCCATTGTTGGGGAGAGGAGATTGAAGCTCAGCTTCCCTAGGATACGACATAGATCCATGCTTTGATGATAGGCAAGGCTTGGAAATTATTACGGTTGCAATCATCTATCTGGTGACTCCATTGATATAAGGTGGCTTCAAGAAGACCAAGTACCAGAGCAAACCCAAAGGGGCCACCCGCAACACCCACTTCAGATCCAAAAGAAATATTGAGGAAAGCTAGGGCTTTACTAAGACAGACCAGCAGTGCTGCACAAAACACTACATTAGGTATTTCAAGAAATCTTTTTCCTGTTATTTCTTCTGCTGAAACTTTTAATTCCCAAAATTTTTTAGATAAATCAGAAGAATCTAGGGCTTGGGCATCTTCAAGCACTACTGCTTGTGAAGATCCAATCCCTGGTGACTCCACTGGGATAAGTATACCACCGCCTTCTCAGCAAATATTTTCATCAGTGCTACCTTCCACATCCCTGTCCATGCCCATTTCCAATATGGCTACCCCTCAATTGATCAAGATGGAAAGGATCCTGGTAGCTAGGTATGTGCCCCTAATTTTGCCAAATCCTCTCGCAGCCATGCCTACCGGGGATTACCTCAAGTATATGCCTAAGTTTACAGGGGAAGGGGATTTCACTGTTGAAGAATATCTAGAGGATTTTTATAGCTATGCTAAAAATATAAATATAAAACAAGAAGATGTATGGACCAGAGTTTTTGTGCAAAGCCTGGATGGCCAGGCTAGGAAGTGGTTTAAAGAATTGCATGCTGGGTCAATGGCAGGCATAGAGGCCCTAGATGATGTTTTCCTAAAGAATTGGGGAGAGAGGAGAGACCACCTCTACTATATCACAGAATTCAAAAACCTGAAAAGAGAAAATGGTGAGTCTATCTCCAACTTTACCAAGAGATTCAATAACATGTACAGCAAGATCCCCACTGAGATTAATCCCACCGGTACCTTAGCTATGATAACTTATGTGAATGCATTTGACTCTGACTTCTGTCTACTTCTTAGAGAAAGGATGTCTGACTCCTTATCACTCATGCAGGATGCTGCCCTAGAGGTAGAGTCAAACATTCTGGCGTCTCAGAAGGTCAAAGGGAAGGTAGACAGGAGAAAGCAGCCAACAGACTACAGCGGGGCTTCGACATCAGAGAACAAGATTGAAAAAATGACCAAACTTTTAGATAACCTGACTACTGAAATGTCTAAATTGAAGGACCAAGGACATCTGTTGGTGAGGAGTAAAGGGCCAAGTGACTTTGCTCCTCGAAACCCAAATTTTGTCCCTTATAGAAGAGGAAACCCCCCTGTTCAGATTCTCAGAAGGGAGATAAATTAAGGGGAAGACTAGAGGATAAGAGCTCCATTTCAAAATATTGTATTAGAAGAAGGGTCAGAATTCATTGAAGAAGAAGGAGAAGCTGAAGACAATATCCACTGCATGGAGGATGAGGTGGACTATTCTTTTCTGACACATGTAGAGTATGAAGAAGCCCTGATTGATGAGCAGATCACTGAAGAGGTTGTCTATTAGGCTGATGGTCAGGGAGGTTACCAATTGAGGTCTAGGTTGGTTTCTCCCCTAAAAAAGAATGCTATACCCATCAAGTAGCCTGCTGCACCTGCTAGAAAGGTTGTTGTTTTACCAAAGAAAGTAGTTGTTCAATCCGAAGCATTGCATAAACCAGCACCTTCAGCCACACCTGATCAAGTCCAACTCAAACCCACAGCTCATGAGGTGAGGTTTCCAGATAGGCTGCATTATTCCTTCAACCTTGAGTCTAAAATTAAAAAATTGAAAATCCCTTTCCCTTTAATTGAGTTGATGAAGAATGATGCATTTAAAACCTCCATTCTGAATTCCCTTCAGTCCAAGGTGCACATTGACATTGACTTTGTGAACTTGCAAGATGACAAGCCTGTTGTAACCCTGGGCCCTTTGATTGAAGACCTAAAGGACTCTTGCCCACCATTCTATATATCCTTGAACATCCATGATAAAATCCTCCATAACTGTTTGCTGGATTCAGGAGCCTCTCATAAATTAATGCCAAAGGCTGCGAAATAGTTCACTGCGGAGCCGCAACGTCGAAAAGGATAAAGAATATAGATCAGATAGATAAAGCTGAAGAGTATCCACAATGTCGGTATTAGAAGACACTAGTCATCGGCACAATAGTCCACTAATGAGCTGCAACAGCAAGAGGAAAACTAACTAAGGCTTCCGATAAATTGACAAAAAGGCATTCCGATAGAGCAACAAGGAGAAATCATCGGCAATCGGGAAAGCTGAGAACTACAGATCGACAAAATTAAGACTAAACTCCTCCACAGTATCAGCAACACAGGAGACTAAAGCTCCGATTCACACATCATCAATCAACTTCTGGCAGGGTTAAACTTAGTTCGTTTTACCTCCGAAACTGCGCCAATGTTAAGATAAAGGTTTTGATGCATTATTTACTACAGCTCCTGATCGCCGATGTGTTAGTTATAAAGAACGCTGATGCGCTGAGATTACGAGCGCAGATTGGATAAAAGAAGAAGCCATCGTAACGTTGGTGATCTAAGGAGCGCTAACACTATGACAACAAAGAGGCTTGGAGCGCCGAATTTGCTGCGATGAGATGGAGAAAATCCAGCGGATTAAATGAGGAAAATCACTTCAATAAACGCAGAAACACTGGTTGTTGGCGGGAACTTCACAGTAAACCCTCGGTGGTGATTATCAGCGACCACTTCAGTCATTTAAAATTCACTCATTGAACTAGATCTTTGCAGTAGATAAACAAACAATTAGCAAGGGTTTGAAGCCCTAATCGGGAAAAACTATTACTTTCAATTATTTTTGTGTAAACAGATCGGACTTTTAAGGATCTATAAATTTTGTAAGAGGCTATAAAGCCCATGATTTATTTATTAATAAAGGTTCGACTCTGGGGATTTATGAGCCTGTTCCATTATCAAGTGTCTCATCTGGTTTATTCTAAGTATAAGCTCTTTTGTTGTGATTTGTTCAGCCATCTCTTTCTTTACTGTGTTTATTGCCTGAATGTGCATTTAGGTAATTTTCAGATTTATTAAAGGGCCGATAGCTGTCATCCTATTGGTTATTTAGTGATATTTGATTTATAAACACCATCCTCAGTAGGATTTATCCATTTATATGCATGTGTTATGTGTGCAAGTCTGCCATCCTAGTGAGTTCTCCATCCCTACACCTTTTTTTCAAACTATTGAACAAGTTGTAACTAAAAGCCTTGTGATTGAGTGAGCTTCATGCATGTCTTGAGAGTGATAGGTTATATAGGTTATCCAGCTTGATCCAATTCAGAAAAAACCCGAAAAATAGTTTAAGTTACCAGGCATCCTCTAGCTACAACCTGGACGAGTTTCCTGGAGTGATAATAGGAGCAACGGTTCATTCTTGTTCACGAGGTGGTTTCTTATCTATATTGCTTCCACAACTACAGTTGGCTCAAGTAAGTGATTTTATTTTCCTTATGAGAATTGTAAACTGTAATGTGTAACCCTGAAATATTTTCTTTGTCTTTTGGATTTTATGAATTTATCTATGAAAATGAGGGTTGTTGTTATGCATTCCCAAGTTCTATTTTTCATCATTACATCCATGTGATATACAATGAGTAATGCTAATTGAATATATACATATCAAGAACAACCACAAGCCCCATTATCATGATAAAGATGAGGGAAAATCAATGTAGGAAAATGGAAACCACTTGTAACTCAATAGGCAGTAAGCTAATTGGTGGCTAATTCATTGAAACTTAAGCTTCAAAAGGAATATTACCATGAGAAACAATTTTTTTATAGATTTCTACAACTATTGTATTTACCTCCTAAGAGAGAGATATAGTATGGTTTACTATATGTTCACCTTTATTCAACTTGGATCAGTGCAACCAAGAATATTGGTGTGAAAGATGAACAAGTCGCAGTAAATGAAGAGGAACATATGTGCTCAAATCAAGATTCATGAGTCCCAATCGGAAGGAAGAACCAAAGTTATAGAGCACAACAATGAAAATTGTCATATTATTAGGGAATTAATAAAAACAATAATGAACGATGGATTTACTATTAGATTTTCAAATGAAAAGAATAATTTATTTTTGCTTGTTAGCATTGAAGGGCTCACTATCTTGTAGCCCTTCAAACTGAAATGGGATCCTGCCCTTCAAATTTGATACATGGTGGGGAGCATTTTTATAATGTCTCAAACCCTGAGGCTAATCCTTGAAATAGGATCTCAAACTGTTTATAGTCATAATCAAACATTAACAACTAGAGCGTGGTACTTCTGCTATGATTTACATATATTTAAACAAACATCATGGAGCAAATGTGTGTGCTCGGTCTAAATGGAAACACAACATTTATGGTTGTGAACTCAGGGGTAGTGAAAACGACATCTCAGGATGCTTCTGGTGGCTCATTTCTGACTGGGATCGACCACTTGTCCATCTGTCGAGTTAGTAATGTGTCCTTTCCCTTTGTGTTCGTTCCATGCTTGAAGGCACCTTTCTGCATGGGATCAAAGCTAGCAAAGGAGTTTATATCCTTTCTGTGCTCATCTTTCTTCACAGCTTCCCCCTTGCTTCTGGAAGAAACAAGCCTCTGCAGTGGATTTTCATTCAAGTACTCCTCACCACCTCAGAAAAGGTTGGAGGACGGGGTGCATGAAAGCTACCAATATGAGCATTCATTCCCATAGAAAATAGGTGCATCTCTCAAAGTGGTGTACAAAATTTGGTCCCCAATGTTTGGTGCTTCCCTGGTGCGAAAAACCATGGCAATAGATGAGCGTGGAATCAAGCTCACCAACCAACAACACACCAAGACTAACAAGCTTCTCGAACCAGATTGCCATTGCAAACATATCAGAATCCTTAGAACCTCTTGGAAAAATGATACCGTGTGTTTTCTTCTACACTAGCTCATCCTATGCACCTTAATGGCTCTAAAAGTTGGTGTTTATATAGGATTGGAAAACTGGACAAGGGGATGACCCGTCAGCATTTTCGCACATTTCATCATCGAGTATCCTGGTCAACCATACACTTCATGGAATATGGAATGGACATGTTATGGCCCTTTCGCTCCTGTGATGACGATACTAGAACCATTCTTTCACTGCGTTTCCCCTGCTACGTGTGGCGATCAGATTCGTTATTCCACTTCTTAGATTTTCATGATATTTTTATGATTTCACATGCTAGCCATACGATGGGTATTTGGTTTTGGGCGAGATGGCATTGCCGCAGGGATGATTTATCATGTGGGTGTATCAGAAATGGCATCGGGGAAATCAATTAACTATCGGGAAGACAGATCGTATGTGAGCGCGTCTTCTCCACTTCGATTTTTTTATAGTTTTTTTATGTTGCACAACCCTCGTGTTTCTCCATGCACTCAGTACCATAGATCTGTTCATCTTTGCGATCTAAGCCCTCAATACACCAAATATTCATACCCAAAACTCAAGACTATCAACTTTTACAGCTTGATTTGGGGAGATCAATATCAACCGTCGATCTCTAAACTACCTTCATCGGGACCGCTCAACCTTGAGAACTTTAACATTCTGCTAACCCTTTTTCCTCTGAAAGAGTGAGCAACTTCTGATCATGGAATACTTCTCACCCATTGATCTACCCAACATCTTGTTTCGACTATAGATCTTTGCAACCCCTACCACTTTTCACGGATCGAAATCGTAACTTTCTTCGCGCTAGTTCAATCCATGGAATTGTTTGAGACCGCAAATCCATCTCTGCCTTCATCTCAACCATATGATTTTTTCGCTGATTAACCCTTTTCGTGATTTGAAAAAGTTTCTCCCTCCGACCAGGTTCACCGCACGAAATCATTTAGGGCCGTTGATCTCACCTTGTGTTGATCTTGACCCTCCAACATTACACCCATTTAATGGACTCCACAAATCTCAAAATTAAATCCTTCCTTGCATCTTCGCTCCACGGATTCGCTTTCCACTGTCGATCTTCACCATCCTGAATCTAAACCGTTGAAGTTTGACACACTTTACCCTTATTCTACTGCTGCATGTTTCAATATACAGAAATACCTATCACCATAGATCAAAACCCACTCTCCATCCGACGGCTCCATGGTGGAAAAACTTGCTAACCAGTTAACCTGAAAGGCACTCCCGCAAAATTCCTCAAATAAGATCAATTTCAAACCTTTCAAGTCCATAATTTAAAATTTCAAACATAGTGCTAACATAAATATATACATGTGTTGTCTCAAAGGATAAGTTCACAAGGGAGGGAAGCAAAAGATGTGAAACATGAAGAAAGAACTTAATGAGATGAATCATCCTGA
>LPNX010811083.1:85479-140983 GCA_001517045.1 Pseudotsuga menziesii
TGACAACTATATTGAGTTAATGTAGAGTTAAGAGATATTGGTTAAAATTATTAATGAAATATTTAGATTCTTGTGCACACATAATAAATGATAGGAAACTTTTGAATTTTATATTATTATTTTTTTAAATGAGTTGACCACTACTTTTTATATATTTAATAAATGTAAAACTCAAATATATTCATTTATAATGAAAAATATAATTATAATAGTATTAAAAAAAAATCACTATTATTTTTTAATATAAATTTTATACTAATTCATATAAAAAATATTACATCACATAAAATAAAATAAAAATAAACTATGTATATTCATATTATTTTTTATATTAATATAAAAAAAATTGTGGTTTAATGGGTGGGTAGGTAAGAGAGAAAAAAAGTAAAATAAAATTTTATTATATTTTAGTAACATTAAAAATAGTTTTTACTTTTTATTTTGTTAGTATTTAAATGTTTTATTTATTTTTGGATGTAATAATTAAATATATTTACTTTTCAAATATTATTTAATAATATTAAAAATAATAAATATCTTTTATTTAGTATTTCAAGATAAGTCTATTTAAAATTAAATATTATTTAGTTTTCTTTTTAAAAAATTGATTAATAAATGTTTTCAGTATTTCAAAATGCTTCCACTACAATTTTAATTAATGAGAAGGTTATGTTTTAAAGGAGTTGGAAGTAGTGATCAAATAAAATATTCTACATTTATTAGTTAAAGTTTATTTATCTTATTTCGAGGTGATATTTTCAATAACTTAACCAAGGTGAGGTTGATATGGAGTTAGATATTGTCAAATAAAAATATGACACATAAGCATTATCTGTCCAACTCAACCATAATGGTTGACCAAAGATATTGAAATTCTATTGGTTTAAAAATTCAACTCAATCCAGCTCATCCATGGCACAGTTTTTTATAAGGCCCATTTTAGACCCCAAATTTCCTCTAATGTATGCTGATGAATATGCTGATGATGATGAAGATGTGATGACAAGATCTTCACCTTGGTCTTCACTAAATTGTTCTGAGCTTCACCAACATCATAATCGAATGGTTATGAGTAATTATTCACTCCTATAAAGAATGCACTTTATGGAACTACCAAACTGCTCAGTTTGGATATTCCTCTTTTAAGACACCAGACTAGGTCCATAATTCTTGATTCTTCATGTACACAAATCTAAGAACAAGAGGCTTCACAAGGCCCAAAAAGTTGTATTTTTTTTACTAATTCCTTGGATCATATTGAATTGTCAGATTAGTCCTTCAAATGGGTGTTAGGAGAAATACTTATTTTTTCACTCAACTGGCTGCTCCCCCTATCATGTAGACGTCTTCACTCACTGAGATCCCCCTAAAATTGCGATGATGAGGATGATGATGAATATGATGATGATGATGAAGATGATGACAGTGATAATGAAAATGATGATGATGATGATGATGAAGATGATGATCATGATAATGGAGATGTCGATGAATTGGATGACGATGATGTTGATGATGAGTATGATGATGAAGATGAAGATGTTGATGATGATGACGACAAATATGATGATGATGATCAAGATGATGATGTTGATAATGAAGACGCTGATGATGAAGATGATGATTATGATGATGATGATGATAAGGAAGATGACGATGATGAAGAAGATCATGATGACGACGACGACAACGACGACGATGATGATGATATTGATGAAGACAACGAAGACGATGGTGATGATGATGACCATTGTCGTTGTTGTTGTCATCACCATCATCTTTTTCGTCTTCATCATCATCATGATCTTTTTTTGTCCTTGAAGGGACTTATGTATATGATCTCACTACAAGCAATGCAACCAATACAAATTATGACAAAATCCTAGTTAAATTAAATTAAATTAAATTAAACTACACTAAATTAAAAACATAGAGTTTTTTAACTATAATAAATTTAAAATGCAACAAAATATAAAATATGCAAATAAAAAAACCCAAAATAAAATAAAAAAAAAGATAAATATGCAAAATAAAAAACAAAACAAAACACAAAATATAGAATATGCAAATAAACAAACAAAAAACGTAGAATTCAAAAATACGTGCGCACTATCTCATTAGAAAAACAACAACGAGCAAGTTCACTCCCGCGCACTAGTTCATTAGAAGCATCCATAGCACTAGTAATTTGATGACAAGAGCAGTGGTAAATCGAGGAGCAGGGGATACCAGTCCAGAGGATACCAACATTCCCAGTGGAGGCAATCCGGTCGCAGTCTAGAGGATAACAAAACAATCCGGGTGCAGTCCAGAGGATACTGACATTCCCAGGGGAGGAAATCAGACCACAACCTAGAGGATAAAAAAGGGCCCAATGAATTTTGTAAGCCCATTAACCCTAGCAGTGTAGGAATTTGGGAAAATATGCCAAATTTCTAAACCAATACGGATTCGGTACAATCATACTGAAATTATAATTTTTTTGTTGTGCTACCATCGCTTATATTATCGGTGGATATAGTAAGGGTTTTCTATTATTATAGTGTCTGAAGATGATCCTTAAATTCGAGGAAAAGAAATATGGGTTGAGCATTGCAAGCCAGTCATGCTCTTGTGGCTCTTGTATAATTTTATGAATTATGCACAATTTGCAAGATTTTGTAATTTTATTTTGTTTAATGGTCCGGAATAGTGTGCAAAGTCCTGTAGGAGCTATAATTTGAACTGGTTCAACCGATTCTGTTGAAACTTTGAACTTGAGACGTGTTTCTTCTAAGCATTTATTTTTCTTTAATAATTAGTTTTACCTCGATTATGGCACAAATTACAAGCTTTTGTTATTTTATTCTATTATATGTCTGAAAAATTCTATAGAGTGCAAGCTTGTGTAATCTTATTCTATTTAATGGTCTAGAACAGAGTCCTTTGTGAGCTATAATTTGAACTGATTCTGTCAAAACTTGAATGTGAGACCTCTTTCTCCTTTAAATACGGATTTAATTTTTCTTTTATGGTCAGTTTCACATGGATTATGGCACACTTTTCAAGATTTTGTGATTTTTTTCTATTATGGGTCTAAAACATTTTATAGAGTGCCATAGGAGCTGCAATTATAATGAATGGGTACAATTCAACCTAAGACCTGTTTCTCCTTTAAAGAAGCATTTTATTTTATTTTTATGCTCACTTTTACCTCAATTACAACACACTTCGCAAGCTTTTCCCATTTACTGGTTTGGATTTTGGAACAATGTATAGTTCCCTGGGACTCGTGGGCTATAATTTGAATTGACTCCAGTAAATTGACCCTCATACCTCTTTCTTATTTAAAGACACATTTGATACAAGTGTTATTTTTCAATGACACTTATATCTTTTTGCCTTTGTTTGGCATATACCATGGTAGTTAGTGTGGTCGCCTCTATTTGGCATATCTCAAAGAGTCTGAAGGTTATCAAGAATATTGCAGCCTATGTGTGTCTTCATTAAACCCTTTGCGAGCATTTCTTCCTTAAATATATGCTGTGTAATTCCAATCACATCATATCTTCCAAAATACTATCCTTAAACCCTTCTCAACATATGCAGAATTCCCTTTATACATTTCTATTTAATAATTTCCTGTAGCTTACTCTTTTATTTCACCAAGACTGTACATGCATACTTTTCTAACTTTTGGCAGACTTATACTTTTCACATCTTGACCATCTTTAAACAAACTAAGGGTATGTCTAGGTATCCACCTCAACTAGGAACAAGACCATGTCACCTTAAAACCTTACTAACAAACACATAGTCTCTGGCAACCACTTTAAAATGGTCTTTCTCATATCTCACACGTGTGAACACCTAGAGGGAAACTGAGATCATGAGTGGATGCCCATATCATCAAAGAATGGACCCATAACATCTGATGAATTTATTAGTTAAAGAGCTGACTCTGCCATGCATTTCCAAGTGGGCTCTCAACCTCATGTTTTCAACGCTTAGTCAATTTTTCATATTTTTGGATATGCAAGCTAATGTTTTTACCTCTTTTGGTAGGCTGATATTTTTATCATGTGGCGACCATAAGAAAAACTAAGAACATGGATGGATAGCTAGTTCATTAAAGAACATGCCTATACCTTTTGATGAATTTATCATCACTCAGACAGGTTTTGGAGGTCATTTCCAAATGCCTCTTCAACCTTGTGATTTGACACTTTGTCAATTTATTTAAACCCTAGGTCTCAAAGGTGATTTCAACTTTTCATCAAACTTGGAGTGTAATACATACAATGGATGGAGGACAACCATATGAATCCATTAATACTAGTTTCATCCTATGGAACTACTTTCTCTCTCCTCAGCGGGCATTTTACTGAAGTATGATGTAAAAGCTACTTAAGACCTTGTATTGGTAGATCCATAATTTCTGCCTCAGGTACTTTCAGGTCAAAGTAAGAACATGGTTAGGTAGAAAACACAACCAACTACAGGATTCCCATATGGTGCAATAATTTCTTTCAACCGATAAATTATGGTGACCATTCTCCTAGAGAAACTTATCTAATTTGACCAAAAGTAACTTCTTTTGGGGGGCATGTATCTTCTTCGTCAAAGAGTTGTTTTGAGAACCGGTGCTATGGTCGGATAGATACTTCAACCAACTATGGGATGACTAGCCATGGCGAGAATTTTCTCCTTCTTATGAAATATGGTGGGAATTTTCATAAGACTACTGCTTTAGGACAATTTTTCACCACTTAGTATTTTTCCAACTTTATCATGCATGCCTATGCCCATCAACATCTCTATGTAACTTATATGTTTCTAAAGCCTTATATATTGGTGGGTCATCATTAGTGCAACTCTCCCATTGAAGTGATAAGGATTTGAATAAAATAGCCTTTTTATTGGGTCCAATGAGCCCTTACTTATCTCGGATCGAAACTGGAGATTATTCTCCATATACTATACCTTTTTATGTTGTTTCCCTTGGCTTTGAGGTTGAAACTATAGATTAAGGATAGTTGTAGGTCTCATCCATTGTCACAAGAAATCAATACTTAGTTACTACTTGTGTTAGTTCCTAATTAATAATGAATGACATGTTACACTTTGGAATGATGATCATATAATCTTATTTTTTTAAAATTAAAATTGCACGTTTTTGTATTTATAAGATGCCTATTCCTATATTTTAGTTGTACTTCATTTTTTTGTTACGTATTTTTTTTGTATCATATTCGAATCCGTACTCGAATATTGCTACTATGGTTTTGACTATTTACTTCATATTTTCTGAGGATTTATATGAAATATAAGCCATATTTGGGATGAAAAATGACCCATGACGGGCATTGTGCCCATCAAATGCCATCCTTGAACCCATCCATCACCTGTTTGATAGAGAATGGGCCTGAACCATAGCATCACGACCAAACAAATTCGGTATTTCCCTGTTGCAGAACACCGTAGCAATGGTAAGAAAATGGTCTTGGGTAGTGTAAGATGATTCAGGGTTGTGATAAGACGATTCTGGATCCAACATCACCCTATCCATGTTCATGTGAAAAACCACTCAAGAATACCAATAATTGGTCTAAATTTGGTGACATTTCACAATGTTATCCTATTTAAAAAAATCAGGCACATAGTTAGAGAAGGAGTACCTTGCACAAGGAAACTTGCATATCAAACCACTGTGGAAGAGGGAGTGTTAGACTAACGTCACCAAGTTTCGGTGGGAAATCCATGAATGAAGGAATATGACCACTGCCCATTCCAAATTGAATCCCCAACATGATCTATATGAGGGGGAACCCCATACCTCTTTGCATGCATTAACTAGTCAAGTGGCCCAAGAAACACACTTCTATATCCGTGTTGTGAACGAATTCCAAACCAAATCAAATCGTGTATTATACTTAAAAATAATTTAAATATAAATAAATCTAAAAGAAATTACACCTTTGAGAGAAAAATAGCTTTTGGTAAAGTTTTTGGGAAGAAAAAACTTTTGATATTAAAACATTACAAGTAAATATATTTGCACGCTAAATTATATCTGCTTGGTAGCTTATACTCTTGTTTTATCAAGTGTAGGTACCACAAAATAGGTATCTATCAGATCTATCTAACTCGAGTGATGGTGAAGATATACTAGGAGAGGTTGAAAGTGATACGTGTTGTACTAGATCTACCGGTTCTATATCAACTAGATCTAAAAAGGTAAGGAAAATATTTAGTAGACGCATGCAATATTTTATTGCCAACAGAGGGTCATGTAATTATGATGCTGAGAGCATAGGTGACATTGAGTTTCCCTTGAGGTATAGAAATCTAGTTAAACGATGGGTACCTAATAAGCTACCTCAAGTGGACACAGATTTTTTCATCAATGGGAGGATGTATCGCATTGCTCCTTCATCCTTACATGGATTGGGGCTATCGCATTGCTCCTTCGTCCTTACATGGATTGGGGCTATTTTCCATGGATGGCATAAAGGTTGGCTATGGCATTGTAACTGAATTGATGGAGTATGTCGAACCATTATAAAGATACAATAACTAGTTGATCTTGTTCAAATATACTCGAAGTATGAGGAGATACAGAGTTGCCACAAATTATATACAACTAGCAGAACACAATAAAAACAAAGGGGCAACTTTGTATATTGATGGGAGACCAAAAGCATCCAGAAACATTGTTGGATTCATAAATAGTACACAGCCAGTGACAGCAACTAAGAAACCGAATTTTGAATTTGAGGGACGCGAAGAACATCGTATATTTGTATGTGCAACAAAAACAATACTTCCAGGTGAAGAGTTGTTGATCAATTGCAACTTAAATCAAATATATTTGGCTTCCACGGTCCAGGGTAACCATGGAAGGTCACACACTATGCCTCATCAGGGAAATATTAAATATAGTAACTAAACATGACTACAATAATTAAATGTTTTGATTTTTTCTGTTAACATTTGATTTACACCGTTGACATTCGCTTTTTTCGTGCATATTATGAATATTTCCATGTGATAACATGATTATTACATTGTTATGCTTATCTCATTTTTTATGTTACAATTATTGACTCAACTTTTACTGATTGATTTATTTTGTTAGGGTGGCAGCAGTGGAAAGCCACATGTTGCTTCCACAGTCCAAGGTGACTGTGGAAGGTCACAATCTATGCCTCGTGAGGTAAATGTTAAATATAGTAAATGAATATGACGTCAATAACAAAATGTTTCGACTTTTTCAGTTAACATTCGATTTTCACTGTTACCATTCAATTTTGTCGTGCTTATTGAGAATATTTCCATATGATAACATGCTTGTTACATTGTGGCAAGGGTCTGCTCATCCCCATGGATTAGAACATGTATCTCCTCCTTCAGAGCCAACAGTAAATATTATTGCAGTATCTAATTTTTGTTTACGTTACAATTATTGACTCAACTAAATATAGTAACTAAATATGACTACACTAACTAGAAAATCCAACCCCAGAAGATTTCCATGTGACAACATGCTTATTATACTATGGTAGGGGTCTGCCCATGGTTGTCATGGAACATAATGCGTGTCCTCTACTTCCATGGTCCAGGGTGACCGTGGAAGGTCACACTTTGTGACCCATCAGGTAAGTGTTAAATATAATAACTAAATGTTGATATTTTTTTGTTAACATTCAATTTCCACTGTTACCATTCACTTTTTTTGTGCTTATTGTGAATATTTCCATATGATAACATGATTATTACACTGTGGCAGGGGTCTGCTCATCGCCATGGAGCAGAACATGTATCTTCTCCATCGGAGGTAAAAGTAAATATTATTGAAATATCTCATTTTTGTTGATGTTACAATTATTGACTCAAATAAATATAGTAACTAAATATGACTACAATAACTAGAAACTCCAACCCAAAAAAGATTTCCATGTGACAACATGCTTATTACGTTGTGGCAGGGGTCTGCCCATGTTCGTCATGGAACAGAACACGTGTCCTCTACTTCCGAGGTAAAAATAAATATTATTGCAATATCTCATTTTTTATTATGTTACAATTATTTTCATAACGTTTATTTATTGATTTATTCTGTTAGGGTGGCATTGGTGGAAAGGAACCTATTGCTTCCATGGTCCAGGGTGACCGTGGAAGGTCACACTCTATGCCCCGTCAGGTAAGTCTTAAATATAATAACTAAATGTTTTGATTTTTTTTGTTAGCATTTGATTTCCACTGTTGACATTCACATTTTTCTGTGCTTATGCTGAATTATTGATTGATTTATTGTGTCAAGGTGGGGACCGTGGAAAGGAACCTACTGCTTCCATGGTCCAGGGTGACCATGGATAATCACCCACTAAAATTAGATCAATACGAGGTGACCGTGGGAATTCACCGACCACAACACCGCATCAGGTAAGTGTTAGTTCTTAATAGTAACTAAATTTCATTACAATAACAATGTTTGAATGATGTTAAAATTATTTTCCTTAATTTTATTGTTTGATGAATTTAGTCCAGTGCACTTGATCTGGGTGATAAGGAGCTTGAGGATGAAATTTACTATTCCATAGACCCTATGGATACTATAAAGAAGGCCCTGAAAAAGGAAAACATAGAAATGATTTCCTTGGCTTGCATAAGGTCCATGACACAGGAGATTAGGGAAAGTATTGAAGAGCTGAAAGAACAAATAAATTATTATGGGGTAAGTGGCATATTCACATATTTTTTTAAGCAATGACATGATTTCATATGTGATATTATGTTTTCTATTTTTCCAAGTGATTAGATAAAGTAAATTTTTTCGTTTGTAGGAGTTTTTACAACCCGTGACTAGAGAAACTGCTGAGACAGATATAGGTAGTAGTGATACTCTAATGCAGCAACAACACCGACAAAGCAATGTACCAATGAGGATTTTTGACACTCCTCCGGTTGGCCTTGAATCCATTGATGAGGGCACCGATTTTGATTAGCATGACATGCCGGGGCATGATGAGATGGAGCCTAAGACTCTATATGGCTCCGGAGATGAAACTATTGTAGATGACCATGAAACTTTTCCTGGAGTAACACGAGTTAAAAGCACCGGATCACTAGATCTCACGTTTCTGGTGGATGACGCTTGTGTTCTGATCAAGATTCAAAATATTGTAGGTATTTATTAATTAATTTATTCATTTTAATCATGAAATTGAAATGGACATACATTGAAATTTTTATAAATTAATGGATTACACGTTTCTACAGGAAACAATGTTTTCTACAGGAATTTGAATGACAAAGCATTGTAGTTGTTTGGCCCCACCATTCGCACATAGTGGAATAACCAAGATAATTCAAAGAGATATGTATTGATAGACTACATGGTAAACTTGTTCAACAATACATTCAACAAGAAAGTGGTTGCAAAGTTAGCTGACGAGAATTTAAAATATACCAGGGCCCAATATAGGGATAAATTACAACTTGAACTCAAGCATGAGAACCTTCCCATGGTTTTGGAGAAAGAGTGGAAGGAAATCATAAAGGATGCAAAGGAGAACTTGCTAAAAAGACAAGGAAAACAACCACGGCCTAGAAAAGCAAGGTACAACACATATCATCTTTTTAGTGAAATATGCTCATTTATTTTTTTATTTTTTGTTTTAAGCGAGAATTCTGATATCTAACATTTTTCAAAATTTTCATATATAGGCTACTGGACGCCTCCAAAGCAACCAAGGCTAGAGTGGAAGAGCATGGGAAACATAGACTGGGCCAGGGTGTCTATAGAAAACTAAGATCCCAAATCATAATAATTAAATGATTAACTGTGGGGAATATTTATTTGAAAGTAGCGAACAAATATCTGTTTTTGATACTAGAAATTTTATGTGTGTTATGCATTGTAGGGAAATACGTTCCAAGATGCTACCACTGAGGAATACCTAAAGCTTGGTTTCAAGTATGGTTTTAAAAGTGTCATTGAATATCGGAAAATATTGGGGCAGACTCCAATCTCCCCAATGAGATGCAGGTAAATAAAATGAATAAGGACATCATTACAATATACTATTAAAGTCTATTCAGTTTTGATTATATCACCCATACCTAAATATATATTTTTTCTTTTAAGCAACAGTGTAACTGTAGCAGTGAATCCAACGGTACTCGGCACGTACCAGCTGATGTTGGGGTGTGCATGTCCCATGATAGTGGGGAGCAGAGTGGCCATTCTAGTATGTGTGCTTTGGAAAAAGAAATATCTACTGTGATTATAGATATTTATTTCCTGACGTATACTTATAAATTTTCTTCTTTGAATGGAACACCGTGAAACCCATTTGGGTGAACCGCAAGATGAATTAGCAAGTAGAGAAACAATTAACACACCAGCTATCACAACTACACAGACAGGTAAAGAGAAATATTATAATTTTAATCAAAATGATGAACTATTAATTTCAATAATATTTCAACATATCAATATACCCATTTGTGTTGTTGCAGTTCACACCCCTTCATAACTACCTCCATGCCCTACTCAACGACGTACACGAAATATGATACATGAGGGCATGGAAACACAAACACTAGAAGGACATGGATTTGTATATATTCCACCAAATGATGATGATAATATCCCAATTATCGTCAGTTATTACAATGCAAAAAACCAGAAATCAAAGAAAAAGTAGATGTATAAACATATGGCTTGTATTTGGATGTATATCGATGTTGTTAGTCTAAAACATTGTTTATATGTATTACCTCATTATGCTTCAATATTTTTATGTTTATATGTTTTGATGACTAGCCTAGTTATGCATGAATGTTTATATTTTTTCTATGTAAACAACATCATTTATTGGGTATAGGGAATTGAGAGCGATGTGAGGGGGGGGAGGGTCCATATGAGCTTCCACCTTCACATGGTTGGCCCTGTTCAATAGGGAATATAAAATTGTTCTTGAAACAAAGAGGAGCTCAATAAGGTATAAATACTCTTTTATTACTATGTATTAAAGATGGTTGTAAATTTTTAAATGCATGTCTATTTCTTAAAAAATTGTGAATAAATTTAACATTTCACGGTTCATTGATTTCTACAGGACTTTGTAGTAGGATTTAAATGACTATTTATTTTCTTATATATTATTTACTCATAAAAATTCCATCTTTCATTATTTATGCAGGTCTTGGTGATGGAAATGCATCTAGTGGACAACTCTTATCAAGTTGAATGGACGAATGGATATGGCGAAAGGACAATGATAAGGTAAGGGTTTTAAAGTGTTCTTTATCCTTAATGTGTTTGTATTTATCCTTAAATTCTATTTCATTCTATTAAGATACAAGAGATACAACCAATAGTAAATAACTACTTTATACTATCATCCAAACTAGGAGACAACCTTCTACATAAAACAAAAATGCTTGTTAGTAACGTAGAAAAATAGAAGAAAAATCACGTAGAAGAAATTAGGCTTTTTCGGCCCTTCTTCCTATAATTACAGCATGATGAAACCCTAGGTTAAGAAATTTTAATTTTTCAAACCCTAATTGTTCATCTATCTTTCAAAACTAAATTTTCTGAGTTGTATACTTGTAAATATTATTCTTAGGTTATTTGTGTTTCTCTTAGGTTTTAGACTTAATTTTTATGTGTTTTTGTAACTTTTATTTTATCAAAAAAGGAAGCCCTAAAAAAAGAATTTATGTGTAAAACCCTAAAAACGTAGACCTGCTTCTCCCACAATTCGAGCCCTCTCCTTTATCAAACACAGGTATGCAATATGTATTGCAGACCTCGTATGGCCTAGCTGCCTTCTCTACACACTCAAAATAGAAAACAAGTTAGTATTTCAAACTATTTAGATGGTGGTGTATTTTGTAAAATATATCTTATTGATTTGGTTAGTTTTTTTCCCTATTCACATTAGTTTTCTGGGTAAATGTAAGTCTGATTTTTTACTGAGATATGGAACCTTACATCTCTGAATACACAATGATATAATTCTAACATTATTTTACTGAGTATTGTTTTGTATTTTCTTAGTACTAATTATTGCTATTGAGAGCTAGGTTAAGGGACTTGATGATTTTTTATTTCAGAGCTTACATACATGATCGAGTGAATGATAATAACATTATGGTTAGCTTAGCACTAAATTTTCATTAAGTTAGTATTTTATATCTATGCTATCACATACACAGATTTGGAAATCATATGCAAAATGTCACTTTAAATGATTAACACTGGTTATTGGTTGCACTATTTTACACGTTCTGATTACTGTGATGATAAACATTTAGTTGTTGCATGACACATATGTGGACCATAAATTCATATGTCTAGATCTTCAAAGGTAGCAGATAAAGTGATGTTATTACATAAGGAGTGTCTCCAAGGAAATTATGATATGGTTTCTAAACTACAAATTGCATGCTCAACTGTGCAATCTACTTCTCAGTGCCAAAAGATAATTTATGATGAATTTTTTGCTACATGAGATCATTCCTAGTAATAGAATAGAAATAAGTTGTCAATTTTTTGTTGACTAACATGTCTCTTTCCCATCATGTGCTTGGGGACTGTTTTTATCTTATGGAAATATTTGATACTAACTGGACCAATTTTGGCCATGCTTGAGGTGGTTGCATAAGAACGATCAACTTTTCATATTCACCTCTTCCAATAATGAGCAACACCAAAGCAACTTACCACCAGTTGGCACTACAAAGATCCTACACAGATTTTCTAGGTGAACAACTATTCTTTTTCCCTAAGGGTTGAGTTTTTTTTTTTTATTATTTATTTATTTTTCAATAAAGATGAATTCAATGCACCTTATGTTTTTTGTAGTATGATGAATTATCACTAATATCTCTTCACATGTAGTAGAGAGAGTGATGATATTTCACGAGGAGTGTTTCCAAGGCAATTATGATATGGTTTCTAAACTACAAATTGCATGCTCAATTGTGCAATCTGCTTCTGGTCAATGCCAAAAGGTGATCTATGATGATTTTTTTTATATGAGATCATGCATAGTAAAAGAATAGAAATAAGTTGTCAATTTTTTCTTGATTAACATGTCTCTTTTCTTGATTAACATGTCTTTTTTTTTTCAGGCATATTTGGTACTAACTTTGACTGATTTTAGCCATGCTTGAGGTGGTTGCATAAGAAGGATCAGTTTTTCATTTTCATCTCTTCCAGAAATTGTGGGCTTGAACTTCTCTGGATTCATTTACACCTGCGGGCTTCCTCAATATTCAAAGCTCGGGCTCCCTTCATCTTCAGAACATGGGCTTCCTTTACTTCTGACTTGTGGGATTCTTTAAGCTTCTGCGGGTATCTACAGGCCTCTGGAGGCTTCTTCCAAGCTCTGTGGGAATCCATCCAAGCCATTGTGGGCTCTTTAAGCCCCAGTGGGATTAACCTAATTTCAAATCACAATAAGTTGATCTGAGCCTAGTGGTGCCTACGTCTTTCATCGATGGTATTTTTATAGATGTACCCCCCTACCTTATCATAGAAATTATCTCTCAGTGGTGCCTAGAATATCATTTAGTTAATGTTTATACGACCCCTGTGGTGCTTACAGCGTATTTTATCGATGGTATTTTTATAGATGTACCCTCCTACCTTGTCATAGAATCTTCTCTAAGAGGTGCCACTTTAGCCTCTAATTATGTATTTTAGCCAATTATTATGAATTTGTGCATCCTAATGGGAAAACAAATTTTGAGGCAATAATTAGGGTGCTTAGGGACACTTTGGGTACTTTTTAAATCATTATGCTTTATTTTTTAGAGTCAGGTAACACTTTTTGACCTCCCCCCTGAACTTCCCATTTATTTTTTTCCCTTTTACTTCAATATGTTTTGTCCCATATCTTACATTCCCGATATATTTCTTTTCTATAAATCACTTTTCCTGTGTTATATTTTATCCATTTCTTTGTCTTTAAAATATAGTATGTATTTTTTCACAAGCACTTATTGAATATCCAAAACCGTGGAAAGGAAGGAAGGTGCCTTTCCACGGTTTTTTTTTTTAAACCTCAAGGTTTCGTCTCAATATCGATGGACTTTCGTCGCAGGTATTGTAAAACCGTTGAAACCTGGGGTGGTTTTCTAGGAATACCGTCACTATAGAGACGACATTTCATAGAAAAATTACTGTTCAACTTGCATATTTCGTCGGAAGTGATTGGTTTTCCACGGTTTTGCGTGGAAGAAATTTCTATTCAAATTCTAGAATTCGTTAATAGAGAGACAAAAGTTCGTCGCAAGTGTTCCATAGTTTTTGTGTGGAAACAAAATTTTACCTAGCTGTTTTTTGCCATATTTTCGTCTTTATAGGGACGACAACTTTGTCGATAGAGAAACAAATGCGTGGAAGAAAATTTTGTTCCAATTCTAGAATTCATCGATAGAGAGACAAACGTTTGTCAAACGTGTTCCATGGTTTTTCATGGAAACCAAATTTTTCCTAACAATTTTTGGCCATATTTTCATCATTTTAGGGACGACAACTTTGTCTATAGAGCGACAAAACTTAGAAAATGAATTAAAAAAAAATCAATTTCAAGGACATCGTATAGAAGACACGTGGCGGCCATTTTTTTCCTCTATATCAACGACTTATAAAATTCGTCATTATATCCGCAAAACATCGCGACTATTATTGTCGCAATTGAGATGAAAAAACATGGAAATAGCAACAAAAAACCCTCACAATTTTTATATTATGTATTAGTGTGGCGATCCTCTTTCGAAATCCTGATCTAGTGATAACCAAATAATCCATCTGTGAAAGAATACATCTCCTGAATTCCTACTCCTTCTAGAACTTCATCAGTAAATGGTATTTGAAATGGATCATGTATGCATGAATCATTTAATTTTCTTAGATCGACACATATGTGAACTTCACCTAGTTTCTTGTCTTGGACCACCATAGGACTGATCCATTTTGATTCTTAGACTGACTCTATTATTCTAGCTTCCAACATCCTATCAAGTTCAGCTTTGACCCTCTCCTTGTATCACAGATTCAGGCGATACGACCTCTGCCTTACTAGTTTTGCATTTGGCTTCAACAGAATCTTCATTTTCCCCAAATTTCCATGGATTCCCTTCATCTCAAAAAACTTCCTAGGGAAAAAATATTGAAATTCATGCAACAGATCTGTGATATTTTCCATGGTCTCTTCATCCCAGTAGTCCCCAACATTTGCGAACTTTGGTTTCTCTTCTGTTCTAATGTTGAGCTTCCTAATCTTCAGGGATTGATTCATGAGATCTGTCGGTACATCTGATGCTACGACATCTTGAATTCCTTTTGTTTCCATAATATTGATGTTTCATAGCTCATCATTGTCCTCAGCTCCTCTGGACATGTTATAACATTCCATCATCGACTTCATGTGGATCTAATGGATACACGAGTGGAACCACCTTTGGTACCACATCACGGATGAGTTGTAGTGCATTATGGGCATCTGGATTGGAATCCACGAAGCTAAAGGTGTGAGTGAAAGAAACTGTCAATTCCTCCCACGTGGTGATTTCCATGTGCAACTCCACTACAACATACCATGATCATGGAATTTCATCCAACGTGTGGAGAAATTCATGGACCCATTCATCCTTTGGTTGCGATGTCCACAGAGTTTGACACTCAATTAGATGACTTCTAGGGTAATTCATCCCATCATACCTTCCAGTGTGATATAATTCTACGTCTCCAAAGAAAACTATCGTCAATCATCGACACTACACCCATCCATTAATTGACTTTTTATGAATCGCCTACCACTGTGTTTGAGTAGCCTTCAGTGCTTCCTCCAGCACCAACAATCACTGAGGTTTTGATACCTTCGCTTCAAACTCCATTAGGAATGCAGACAACTCAGGAATTCCCTTGTAGATTGGTAATTCAATTGTCTTAGTCGTGACACGACACAGTGACTATGTGATCAAACCACACTTTATGAATGATACCTCATGCATGCAATTTTGCCAGTTTTATAAAGCATCATCAGAATCAGAAGATGCAAAGCTAACACTGTGCCAACTAAGTTCCCCATCAGTAGTTGGATGGATGTAATCTTCTGAAATTTTATATGTATGATCCCATCCCTTGAAAAAATCATCTTTTACTAGCTCAATATACCTTCTCCCTCCGTTTGGATCCATTGGATCAATGACTCTGATGTATTGATTCTCAAAGGTCATCATCCACTTCTTAAAAATTATTATTGCCATACTATCATTAGCCCATCCAATCCCTAGCAACAAGGGATAGGATACTCCACCATCAATGAATTTAATCACATCAAAATTAGCACAGGTATTCATTCCCTCAATGTTCACTACCAGGTGCGACACGTGCTTGATTGATTGAACCTTGGATTGATTAGCCAATTGCAGTTGCACTGGATACCATCCCAGTGTTGGCCTCCCCATATTCTACCACGCTTGCTTTGTCAGGATGTTAACATCTGAGCCGAGATCCAAAATGATTGGATCTACCTCATAGTCCCCAATCTGAATGTTCATACACATCTCTTTTCCCTTCTTTTTCTTATGCAATGAATTCACCATGGAATCCTTTCATCCCTTCGTCGGTCGATGAAGAAGGTTCTCAATATTTACAAGAGCATTCAGATCTCTTACCAATGAAAAAAAGATATCAAAGAAGTTCTACAAGGTACCATGTTGCCGCGATGGTCCCGCCTCCAATGAAGAATCAAAAGCAGTGGGCATTTCATAAATAGGCGACTTACTAGGATTTCATCTGATCAGATCACGTGCTTCAAAGAATGTGTCCTTCTTGGCATCGACATTGAACTGCACCTTCTTCTTCCCATCCAACCAAATTTGTGGATGTGGGCTATCTTCTCTAGTCGTTGCACCTTCACAGGTGATGATAGCGACATCGACATCTTTTGTTCTAGGCTCTGCTGAGATCATCGCAACTATTAGTCCTTGATTCTGGTTCAGTGATGGATTCACAAGTTGGGTCACATTCCGAGTCACATTTTGGTTATGAATTGGAATTTGGTTATGAACCTGATTCTACACTTGATTTTTGTTCAGCAACTAGTTCTAATTTTGCAATTGGTTTGGTTTTGTAGTTGATTTTGATTCTGCAACTGGTTCTAATTCTACAATTGGGGAATATTTCCTACTTTCCATCTTGTGATCAGTTGTGGACAGTTATCAACTATGTGATCGATAGTTGTACAATACGTACAGGTACATTGTGCATGCAACAATGGAAAATCTATCTGATAGTGTCCCAACACACCATAATTGTAACATTGGACAAGTTCGTGACCTCTTCCTCCTCGACCAAATCCCCCTCCTCATCCTCAGAATCCTACACAAAATCCTCCTTGCTATTGATATTGTGGTTGATTTAACTATTGTTGCAGGGGATTCGGCTGCTGCTGAACATAATGTGCTGACTGAACATACTACAGCTATGGTGGATCCATCTAGATCTAATTATACTTTGGTTGTGGCATGAACTATTGTTGTGGATGTGGCCGTATAAACTGCATCTGTGGTGGTGATACATACTATGGTTTAGGTGGTGGTTGTACCACCTATGTTTGTGGCTTTGGTTTTTGTACTGCTCGATGATCTTCACCTTTTACATAGTATGAACTATACTTCCTTTCCTAGAGTAGGTCATATCCGCGACAGTATTTATCTTCATGCCCAACAGATCGAAAAAATGTGCAGTACAATTTTGTCGACTTTGTTACCATATTTTGCATTTATCCACACTCTTCATGTCGATGCCAATATACTTAACAAATGCGGCACCATGGTACACTGCCACAAATCATTGGGTTTGGTGCTCCTGACAACAAGTAATTTTGAAAATATGGCAAGTATCCTTGGTATGTCCATCTGTACGACATTGAGTGGACTAGAGATATTTGCGATGCTCTTTAACCTTTTTGATATCTTGCAACTAAAGTGTCAAGTTTTCCAGCTGCATCTAAATCTGGTTCATACCGGCTGCACTTTCTCCAATGGGCGAATGGGCGAATCCTCCAACTTCATTGCGATCTCCAGAGCCTCACTTTGTGTTGCAATATTATGTTGCATCAATGGTTGTCTGATATGAGATACCAAAGTTACGATAAATCATTCCTTATGTTGAACATCACTCATCTTGAAGCTAACCCTTTCCATTAGTGTCTTAAATCTTTGGTCGAAATCCCAAACGGTCTCATTAGGGAATTTCTTAATCTCTTTCAACTCTTTAATATACTGCGCTTCAGACTTTATTTTTTGAATTCTTCAATTATTCCTTTCCTGACTTCAACTAATGTCTTTTCAGGAGTCCCCATAAGAACTTGTGTAAATTTCATGTACCAATCCAGCACATGACCCCAAAGAGTGGTTTCCAATTGGCCCTTCTTCACATCATCATCTATAGTTTGTTTGACAGTCAGTACTGCCTCACATAGAAACCAATACTGCTTGGGATCATTAGTCCCATTCCCATGGAACAAAGGTAACTTCATATCGTCACCCACCATCCTGGGTCTTCTCCCTACAAATGTCGATCTACTACTGGAATGTTACTGGCACGTCGGACAAGTCGACATGGAACTTGTGTTTCTTCCTGAATGTGGAGTAGTGCGTGCAGGTGTGGGAATGTTGTTGCTGGGGGTTGGTCTTACTATTATCCCAGGTGTATCCTAGTCGTCCTCTTCGTCACTATAGGGTCGCTTCATCCCATTTGGTCTTCCTTCATGGTCTTGTGTTTCGATCACAGCAGGACCTTCCCTTCTCCTCTGCCTCTTTTCTTGTCGAAACCTTGCTCCTCCCCTTGTAAGAACACTTTCTTCCTTGGCTTCCCTCACAGTCTCATAAAAAATTCAACCTATCTACCCCTTACCCTTCCATTCGTCTCCCCCCTTTCTTTGTAGTATCCATAGCCTCCGCACACCGTATTTCTACTACTCGAGGTGCATCTTCAGTATACATTTTTCACATACAAGCATCTTAATCGATAATTGTAAAGATAATAGGAACCTACCTCTTGGTCAGTTGAAAAATTACCTTTCTGCTTCGTTGTAGGACTTAGTAGTTTCAACAGTGAACTCTGTGATATGTCCTTCCAAGATACTATCCAACCATACTTCAACATCCCACTATGCCTTGTTGTCGGTCTCTTGTAACTCTTGGATCAATTCAGGGTCCAGGACATTGGCTCAGCGCCTTGGAAATTTGTCTTGCGATAGGTAAATTGCGCTAACCACTCGTACATTATGATGGGAATTCAGAGAAAAAGTACTCATGTGCACCATCATTTATATACCTTGCTAGCCACTTATCATTCATCAGTATAGGGTTTTTATTT
This sequence comes from Pseudotsuga menziesii, assembly GCA_001517045.1. Taxonomy (NCBI): domain Eukaryota; kingdom Viridiplantae; phylum Streptophyta; class Pinopsida; order Pinales; family Pinaceae; genus Pseudotsuga; species Pseudotsuga menziesii. The sequence continues at coordinate 104,873 of LPNX010811083.1, forward strand.
TCTCTCTCAGCAAATTCTCGTATCTTTTGGTCAAACCATTCTTAAATTTATGGTCTTGTCGGATGCCACATATCCTCCTCTCAGTTGCAAAAAGGTCCCGACAATGGAGCCATTTGTTGGCACAAACCCTACCAACAAATATAGTTGACAGGGTTTCCCACTCTGTCAAAACCCAACTCATCATGATCTCCCTGAGCACCGGCCCAGATAGGTTTTACCCCATCTAGCAACACCCACAGAGAAAATGAAGTCTCACGTGAGATGTTCAAGGGAGATCTAACGAAACCAAGTTTCCACAGAATAGGAAAAGACTATGTGTATCGACTGATCAACTTATCGCAACAATTAACAGATATGACCATCCACTCATGCATTAACAGAATTATTCATCATTATTCAATCATAACTGCAGGAAACATACTAATGGGAAAATAGATCCAACAAGATAACATCATTCAAAAATAGGAAACATCGCATCATAGATCCATGCCGCATATTTACTTAACATTCATCATTGGGTCACAAAAAAATAGTAAAACAGTAAAACAGAGAAGAACACAATGATTCAAATCAAATTCCATCTTGTTATATTACTTATGCGCAAAAACACACAGATCAAAACAATCCTCGGATCAACAGATATTGTTCGAAAAGATTCTCAAAACATCATATCATCATCTTTGCACTAACTCATCTCTATCCCATAGTTACAATTCAACATCTACTTATAGGCTTGCTCATTTACATTCAAGGTCCACTTGGAAAAATTCCTAACTAACTCTTAACTAATTCTACAAAATAATGACCAATATCCACAAAATACGGTCCAAAAGTACAAAGGGTGACACAAAATATGTAAAATATTCTATTTTCCGCCTTGAGCGCCATCTTCCACTTGTGCGGTGTCTTTGAGATTGTGAAGAATCTGCGATGCTTCGCAGATCACTTATTCCAAAACCCCATTGCCAACACCAATTCTGATATGTAGACTTGAACATTAGTTATTGTTGCAATTTAAATTAAATTTCTGCTATTACACTTGCAAACATTCAGTAAATTGTTAGACTTGGAAATTAAGGTATTTTTCTAGGATAAATTGCAGAAAAGGGAGTAGGCAGTGGGAAGCAACCAAAGGAAAATTTAATATAGTGAATTTCTTCTTCCTTAACACATTTATGTTAAGCACCATTTAGGTTTCAAAATCCGCTTCGCGGAAACCTACTTCCACGCTTCTAGGCCACCCAACTGTGAAACTAGGAAGAGTAGTTCAGTCCTTTCGACCCGGGGCTTTGGGAAACTTGAAAAGGGTTGATGAATCCTTCAGATAACATAAAAAATGGTTTCATATATTTTGTAACAGATATGGAAGGTTCTGGGGAGTTTGGGAAGAAATTGGGGGTTTTAGGCAATTTTGTCCTGGTAAGACCCTACGCAATGGAGGATCCCAAAACCCAGTAAGGTCTCAACATATTTATGATAGGGGATGATGGATTCGTAGGTATGTATTTAATTTATACGCAGCAACTTATAGAATAAAAAAGTACTGATTATAACTCTCTGAAATTAAAGAACAACTATACTAGCCAAAATTAACTAGTAATCTAGCAAGGGTGTGCAAATAAGCTTGAATTTTTTAACAGAAACATATCACACCTGAGAATTTAATTTGACAGAGCCTAATACATCATATTACATCATATCATACCATACAAAATCATTCCCATGGACAATACTCATTTATTATTGCAATAGGAAGCTCAAATCTCTCATTTCAATGACTAGTTAAGCTTATACATATAAAAATGAGATGAAAACTTAAGGGACAGTGATATTTCAACTTGAAGGAGATAAATAAAATTATTTATCAGTGGGTATATATCTGAGATAAAAATATTCACTAACCATTCCATCAAGGGACTCAAAATGGTAGGCAGGAGGCCCAAAACATGACCAAGGAAGGGTTGAGAGCATAGATGAAGCATGGGAATCACTAGAGCTTGAATTGAACTTGATGGAGGATACAAAAATATGAATGATAAGAATTCACTAGCTGCACATCATGCGCTCCATACCTTCAAAGATAAGGGAATGGGAAGGAAGGAGTGGGGATGGGAAGGTTTGGGGCTCATCTCCCAAAGCTCTGAGGTGCATCACTTAGAAAATAATGCTCACATAGCATCAAGCAATCAAATCATAAACCAAAATGAGTCAGTGGGGTCAAATTTTCCTTTAATATAATCCTTGGTGACTTGTTTAGCAAGTGGAGGAAAAAGGTTGAAGAACACTCAGCCAATACTGAGAGGGGGAGGAGGTGAATCAGTATTGTTAGCTTTGATCACTTTAACCCTTAAATAAACAATATGATTGCTTCAATTTCTCTCACACACACACACACACACACACACACACACATATATATATCAGTAGTAATGTACAACACAATATCTCTACTCAGACAACTTTCAATAAAAAGAGTTTGTGTTAATATGGAGGCGCTACAACACCTCAGGAGGCTGCAACCTCAAACTTTTATCAAACTTAGATGAAGATGGATGCTACAATATCCTGTGCAAGCTTCAACTTGCTCAAAGACTAATGAGTCTTTCCTAGCTCCACCCTACCACCCTATAAAAACAAAAATGCAATACTGACTAATCTTTAAGCTACAATACAAGTTCTCAGATCTTCTTAAAATTATCTTTCAGATAGTGAAAATCTTCCTGTTCACCTTCATACCAGCAAATGATCTTGAGTAAAAGGTTCTATTGTAACACTACCGATCTGTTCACAGAGACCAAGGAACGTGACTGCTTCTTAACTGTACCAACAACTGATCATAAGTATAAGGCATTGCTGCCACACCACTAAGTTGTCCACTGTGGATGCTTCTTGAATGGTACTGCTGCCACACCACTGACCTATCCACTGTGACTACTTCTTGAATTTTCAACCATTGAAATTCATACCAACAAAAAATAACTTCAACCACTGTGACTGCTGCAATTTCAAACTGTAATTTGACATCCAAAAATATGATATATAAGTGATCTTTACTCCTTGTCTGCGTCCTCCTCATACCTTACACTACAAACCCGGAATTCAGAGAGATTCTAAACTTTTCCATGCCTCTTTTAATGATAATTATAGTGTATTTATATATTGCAACGTTGGAGGATGATTTTTTTCTTGTTGGCCGACCTAGCATACATTTTAAGGTTTTTATTTATTTTATTTCTCACTGGAGCCGACTTCTTCTTGAGGGTTAAATCATGGTCATTTTTTTGAATTTATTTTTTAATATTTTGTCTTAAACAAGTCACTACCTTAACCATTAGAGGAAGGGCTCTTCCAATGTCGTTAAGGAATAGTGCATCACACATGTGCTTCTTCAATCATTTGAGGGTTTCATTATTTCACACATGTGCTCCTAGTGGTATGCACACAAATTTATTCATAGTTTTTGTGGACTTGTCTCCCTAACACCATCATGCTTTTGGTGAGGTCTTCACTTGTTGGACATCCTTTGAAGGGCTACATCTTCTTCAACACACTTTTGACATCAATGACAACAAATTTTCAACAGTATCCCCCTTTGGCATTGATGTCAACCCTGTCGATCAAATTTGAGGACTTGAAGAAGTTTGACTGATATTGTTCTCCCCCTTTGACATCAATGGAAAAGGATTTTTATGGCTGTGCAAATGAATCTTGTAATATGATCCACCTAACTCTGTTGTATATGAGACAAACATTTCAAGCTCCCCCTTTTTATAGACTATTTCAAGTTCTGCTTGAAGTCTGCTGCAATATTGAGGAGTATCTTTTTCCAGAGTTTACTCAAGAACATGTCTTCATTGTCTTCTATCTGAATATTCAGCCTTAATTCTTACTTTGAACAATCAAATGTGCTTGAGTCTACAAGTCAACCTGATCCCCCTAACTTTGTTGTCCTACACTTCCTCTGACATTTATATTTTTAGTGTTTCTTTTGTTGCGGGGAGAGAATTACTCCCAATTTATCCCCAAGGTTCTCAATATCCTCTCTTGGTAATGGCTTGGTAAAGATATCAGCTATTTTCTCTTTAGAGTTCACATATTCTAATTTTATCTTCCTATCTTTTGCTTTTTCTCTCAAGAAATGATACTTGATAGGAATATGCTTGGTTTTATAATGCAAAATAGGGTTTTTTGATATACTAATAGCACTTGTGTTATCGCAGTAAATCACGAATGGACGATCATTTTTTATTTCAATATCTTCTCGAATTTGTTTCATCCACAGGAGCTGAGTGAAACATTCAGCTGCTGAAATGTATTCTGCTTCGGTGGTTGATAGCGAAATGGAGGATTGTTTTTTGCTTGACCATGCTACTAGTCAATTTCCAAGAAAGAAGGCATTTCCGCTTGTATTTTTTCTGTCGCCAAGACTGCCTGCCCAATATGCATCAATGAATGCTTTGAGATCAAAGTTTTTATCCTTTGGATACCATAATCCATAATCAATTGTTCCTTTAAGATATCTAAGAATTATTTTGACAGCTGCCATATGAGATTATTTTGGATTTGCTTGAAATCTTGCCACTAGCCCAACTGCTTGCATGATATCCAGATGAGATATAGGAAGATATATAAAACTTCCAACCATATATTTATACGTTGTTTGATTTATAGCAGGAGATTCTTCTTCTTTGTTGGGCTTACAACTAGTCATCAGTGGTGTGGAAACAAGGGAGCTTTCTATCCTTCCGAACTTTTGAAGCATCTCTTTTAAATACTTGGATTGAGATATAAAAACACTTGTGGAATCTTGTGAAATATGTATACCAATAAATAAATTCAATTCACCTATCATGGACATCTCAAATTATTTTTCCATTTCTTCAACAAAGGTTTGATTGAAACTTTCCTCGTTACTTCCAAATATCAGATCATCAACATATACAACTGTGATCAATAATTTATCTTCTTTGAACTTGAGATAAAGGTTGTTTTTTGTATTACTTCTCTGAAATCCTTGTTGAATTAAATACTTATCCAAGCGTTCATACCAAGCCTTGGGTGCTTGTTTGAGCCCGTAGAGAGCTTTCTTTAGTTTCCAGACATACTCTTCCTTTTCTGGACTTTCGAACCCTTTAGGTTTCTCAGTATAGATTTATTCCTTCAAGACTCCATTTAGGAATGTTTACTTAACATCCATTTGATAAACCTTGAAGTTCTTGTAGCTAGCGAATGTCAAAAATGACCTGATCAGTTCCATCCTAGCCACATGGACAAAAGTTTCATCAAAATCAATTCCTTCCATTTGAGTATAGCCTTTATACACCAATATTTACTTATTTATAATGACTTTCCCATTTTCATCTAATTTATTTATGTACACCCATTTAGTGTCAATGACGTTGTTATCTTGGGGTCTAGGAACTAATTCCCAGGTTCCAATTTTTTCATTTTGATCCAATTCTTCTTTCATAGCGCTTTTCCAGAATTCATCATTGGAATCTTTATTGAAATTTTTTGGTTCAATCATTGAGAGAAGGGATAGATTTATATTCAATGGTGTTGGTCTAAGCTTCATACCTTCTTCTATGTCTCCAATAATGAGATCCTCAAGATGGTCTCTTCATACAAATTTTATGGAGGGATTCTTTCCCTCTGGAGTCTTTGTAGTAGTAGAGAGAAGTTCTCTTCCTTCAACCTGATTCTGTTGATCACTTTGTTGGTTTGCTTCTTCTTTTATTGTTTCTTCTTCATCAGATAAATCATCATCATCAATTTCAACAGAGTCATATTCTAGCAGTTTTTGTTCCAATTCTTCATCTATAACTACATCTATACTTTCAACAATTCGATTCGTATGCTTTTTGTAGCATTTATACACCCTTTTTTCAATTGAATATCGTAAAAATATTCCTTCATCAGTTCTAGAGTGAAATTTTCCCAAGTTGTCATCAATGATTTTTATGTAAAATTTTCTTCCAAAGATTTTGAAGTAGTCTACAGTGGCTTTTCTTCTTGTCCATAATTCATATGGAGTTTTATCACTGTTGACCCTTAGTTGTGCTATGTTTATGATGTAAACAAATGCTCCTACTTCATCTCTCCAAAATGTTTCAATCAAGTTAGATTCTAATAGCATTGTTCTTGCTGCCTCTTGAACAGTTTGATTCTTTCTCTCGGCTACACCATTTTTTTGAGGTGTGTGGGATGTGCAATACTATCGCTCAATACCATTTTTATCACAAAATGTTTTAAATTCACCGCATGTGAATTCCCCTCCATTATCTAATCTGAGGCATTTGATTTTATATCCACTCTCATTTTCAACCTTATCTTTAAAAAGTTTAAAGTTCTCAAATTCCTCTGATTTGTTTTTCAAAAAGGTAACCCAAGTCATTATAGAATAATCATCAATAAATAGCATGAAGTATAGCTCACCTTAAAGAGTTTGAGTGTTTGCAGGTCCACATAGATCTATATGGAAAATTTCCAAAGGGATGTGGAATGATACACTTTTTCCTTAAAACTCGCTCTTACTTGTTTTCTGTGTTGACATGATTAACATAGTTTTTTCACATGTTTCAAAACTTTTAGCATCCCTCGAACAACTTCAATTTAACTAATTTTTACTATGTTGTCAAATTTTAGGTGGGCTAATCTTTTGTGCCAAAGGAAACAGTTATTTCTTTGACTGATGAAGCATATTTCTCCTTCTATCTCTTCCAAAACATAGACACCTCATGGTGATCTGAATCCTCTTCTCGTGATATGTTTGGATCCATTCCTTCTTATTTCACAATCATGCACAAAAAAGGTGACATTGAAATTGGCATCACAAAGTTTTCCAACACTTAGTAGTTCATGCTTCAATCCTTAAACATAAAGGACATTTTGAGCTTTGGCATTTACTTTTAGAGGTACAGTTCCTTTTCCAAGTATTTTGGTTGTTCCATTATCTCCAAATGATACATCACCACCTTTGTTTGTTTTGAATGTGAGAAACTTGTTCTTATCTCCAGTCATTTGTTTTGTACACATGTTGTCAATGTACCATTTATTCACATCCCTATGAGCATAGAGATATATTGCACATATATCTTCTATCATGTCTTTTTTAGGAGTGATATTCAGCCTGCATTCCTCGGCAGTGTGTCCAAAGTTGTTGCATTTTGAGCACTCTATTTCTTGAGTGAGAATAGAGAAATAATTATGATTTTGAGTATTGTTCTCATTATACTGCTTTTTGGGATAATCAACTGTACTTCTTTTAGGTTCTCTACAAACAATTTCCTTATGACCAAATTTAAAGCAGCTATAATAGTGGCTTAGAAACAAACTTTGATACCTAGGATAAACTTGTCTTCTTGAGGGCTGAAAACTATTTGTAAATTTTCTATCTTCATATTCAACTCTTCTGTTCGCTAGTGAATCATTTGATTTCAAGTTGATCACTTATCTTTGAAGTCTCTCAAATTCCTTCTCTCTTAGTTCTAATTGTATTTGAGCTTCATTTAATGGCTCATGAATCTTAGCCATATTTACCTTCAATAAATTGACAAATTTTCTTCTTGACTGAACTTCTTAGTTTAAGGAACATTCTGGTTTTCTCTCTTTTGATTTGGAAGTGTAGCCCAACCCTCTTGTATCTCCATATTTTCTTTGTTGCGAAAGTATATTGTCTAGATCTATGGAGCTCTTTTGAAACTTTTGACTCAACACTTTTGACTTATGAAGATCTTCCTTGAGAGACTTGATTTATACTTCCTTTTTCTGAGTAGCTTCTGTTAATATTTTAACCAGGAGATTCTTTGCAAGTTGATGATGTTGTTCTATTTTTTCAGTCAGGATTTTTAGGTTCTCAATTTATTTTAGGGATGCAATCGATTCTGCTTCTAAATCTACGATTCCTTATTCCGGTTTAGGCTAATCTTCATTGTTTTATTGTGCTAAGAACATAATTTCATTTTTGTCATCTCCAAAAAAATCTTCACCTTCTTCTTCAAAGTATGAGACATCTTTCTCTTCTGTTTTGATGAACAACGTTTGCTTGTCTATTTTTCTTCGATCTTTGAAGTTCCTTTGTGACATTGTTCCTCTCTGATATATCTTGAAGGGACACTTGGCAACGAAATGTCCAATTTTTCCATAGTTGAAACATTTCAATGGAAGATTTCCTTATACCTTCCAGTTCCTCTTGAGAAGTTGACCATTTCTTCATCGGGGATTTCATAATCAAGTGAACAGGATTCATGATGTTGATGTTTGTTCTTGGATGCCTTGAAAGTTGCTTCACTTTTTCCTGGTTCTTGAATCCTCGTCTCATATGTTGTTAGAATTCCTTGAAGTTCCTCAATCTTTATCTTATTCAATTTCTCCCTATCCTCAACAGCATAAACCTTGGGATTGTATTTGGAAGTCAAATTTCTGAGAATTTTTTGAACCACCAGTATTGGGTCCATTGTTTCACCAAGCCCCTTCATAGTGTTCACATCTTCTCCAACCCTTTGAAAGTAGGCTACTATATTTTCTTCTTCTGACATTTTTAGACCCTCAAATTGACTTCTATATGTTTGGAGCTTTGCTTGTTGGAGTTTAGAAACTCCTTGATAGATGGTAGCTAATTTGTCCCACATCTCCTTGGCTAAGGTGTAGTTCATAACTTTGAAGAATTTTGTCTCACTCAGTCCTGCAAGAATGGCATTTACTACTCTATCATTGTTCTCATAGTATTTTATTTCCTTATTGGCAGTAGGACCATCTTTTGGTTCCTTGTATCCATCCTTTACATATTTCCATATATCATATCCTAGAGAGACTAGGTAGGCAGTCATCCTTTTTCTCTAGTAAACATAATTGCTTCCATCAAATCTAGGAACATCCATGAACTTAGCTTTGCCCATTGTGTGTTCTGAAGGATCTAATTCAAGCGGTCAGTATTTTATGAAGAACCTTGCTCTGATACCAATTGAAGAACACTCAGCCAATACTAAGAGGGGGAGAGGGTGAATCAATATTGTTAGCTTTGATCGCTTTAACCCTTTAATAAACAATATGATTGCTTCAATTTCATATATATATATAGTAATGTACAACATAGTATATCTACTCAAACAACTTTCAATAAAAAGAGTTTTTGTTAATATGGAGGTGATACAACACCTCAGGAGGCTGCAACCTCAAACTTTTATCAAACTTAGATGAAGATGGATGCTACAATATCCTGTGCAATATTCAACTTGCTCAAATACTAATGATTCTTTCCTAGCTCCACCCTACCACCCTATTAAAACAAAAGTACAATATTGATTGATCTTTATGCTACAATACAAGTTCTTAGATCTTCTTAAAATCATCTTTCAGAGAGTGAAAATCTTCTTGTTCACCTTCATACTAGCAAATGTGCTTGAGTAAAAGGTTCAGTTATAACACAATCGAGTTGTTCATAAAGACCAAGGAACATGACTGCTTCTTAATTTTACCAACAACTGATCATGAGTATGAGGCACTAGTGCCACACCACTGAGTTGTCCATTGTGGCTGCTTGAATGGTACTGCTGCAACACCACTGAGTTGTCCACTGTGATTGCTTGACTGTTCAACCACTGAAATTCAGGACAACAAAAAATAACTTCAACCACTGCAACTGTTGTTATTTTAGACTGTAATTTGACATCCAAAAATATGATATATAAGTGCCATTTACTCTTTTTCTGTGTCCTCCTCAGACGTTACACTACAAACCCGAAATTAAGAGAAATTCAAATTTTTCCACGCCTCTTTTAATTAGAATTATAGTGTATTTATATATTTCAACGTTGGAGGATGACTTTTTTCTTATTGGGCCAACCTAGCATACATTTTAAGGTTTTTATTTATTTTATTTCTCACTGGAGCCGACTTATGCCTGAGGGTTAAATCATGGTCATTTTTTTGAATTTGTTTTTTAATATTTTTTCTTAAACAACTCACTACATTAATTGTTAGAGGAAGGTCTCTTCCAATTTAATTAAGCAACAATGCATCACACATGTGCTTCTTCAATCATTTGAGGGTTTAATTATTTCACACATGTGCTCCTAGTTGCATGCACACGAATTTCTTCATAGTTTTTGTGGGCTTGTGTCCCTAACAGCATCGTGCTTTTGGTGAGGTCTTCACTTGTTGGACATCCTTTGAAGGGATGCATCTTCTTCAACACACTTTTGACATTAATGACAACAAATTGTCAACAAAGGTGACCTGTGAGAGCAAGTCAACCACTTAGAAGCCCTAACCCTAGCCACATAGGCACCTATCTTGAGAAATTTAGCATGTAGGACCATGTGGAAATGTTTCCATGTCCAACTCATCCCTCTGATTTAGTAATTGCGCCCTCCTTAGTCAAATAGTTTTTGCTTTTGTTTATGACATATTTCTGCTTTTCCTTGCTTTTGAGACTAAATCTCCATAAGGAAACCGTGCTCTCCTTTCCCAAACTTTCTTGTTTTTTTTTCCTTACATCTTTTCCAAGTTCTCTAAGAGGAAAATTCTCCCTCCTTTGCAAAACTTTCATGTTTTTGTCTCTGGTTGCTTTTCTACTGCTTTTAGGCACTTTATGCTTTTCCTCTCTGACTTCTTTTGTCATAGAGTTTCCTCTTTTTCTACCTTGGCAAGTTGACTTTCCCAATGACATGGAAAGCTTATTTCTACCTCATTAATTTGCATAATTAATAATAATGAAGAATAAAAATTAAATGCATGCCTCAATATTAATTATTTAGCAAAATTTCCCCTAGGATAATTAATTAATTCCTCATAAATAATTTTTGGGTAAAATTCCCTGGGCGAGGTAATTAATGAATTTTTGACCCCCCAATGTGTTGTGCACGGTCAACACTTTATGTCCAAAGTTATGGGGACATGACATTCCTCCCCTCCCAAATCTGCTTGTCCTCAAACATAAGCACTCCAGAGTGCTACAAATTTGTTCATCATGTAGGAGAACTGGAGCACGAGTCCATGTACAAAAGGTTGAATTGATCCATCGATCTATCTTGTAAAGTTTCTCCAAAACAAGCAATGCCATGGTCCCATTTCTTGCATTGCACCCCCTTCAGTGAGAATGCCTTCCCACACAACTTATCAGACAAATTTATGCTTGGATCCCATTTCCTCAACTGTACCATTTCCTCAACTGTAAGTATCCAAACATTAGAAGCCACCATAAAAATTTATCATCAAAGGAAATTATATTCATGTTGTGGAAATCATACTACTGCACTGAAAACTAGAAATTCTCAATGCAAAGTTGGAAATCTGTTAGATTTCCCCACCCAACATTAAGTTCTTTATGTACTTGATGCACATCAACATTGAGTCTCACAATGATATTTTTGCAATGACATAGGTGTGAGTCCCATGTCCAACCCCAATGAGTATAGGCATCATCCAACCAACAAGGATGCCCAAACTTCTCACAATAAGATGATGCATCACAATTATCTCCAAAAATGCAAGCAAGAAAAACAAATAAGTGTCCCCTCATCCAACCTGAGAAGGTACTAACACTCCAACCAAAAGGTCCATGTGAACACTTCCAATGGCTCAACTCTCTACCACTGGTCATAAGGTACAAGAATCCATAAAACTGTGTGTATTTCCTCCACAATACCACTTTATGCAAGATATTGTTCTCATCAACTCCTCTTGGCAGTTTGCTTGCTCAGTTTCCTTCCACTGCTCATGAGTAGAAATTTTTCTACTAGAAGACTCCATGTGTGACATGTAATCTTCCACCCGATCCATATGTGGCTGAATGGAATCAAGTGACAGAAATATGTTCCCATGTGGCATCTACGAGGGTGATGGTGCATTCAACAAGTCATCATGAACAACTAGGAAAGCCTCTATATCTTCTTGTTGCGCTAACAAGGAAAATTACTTCTCCCAATTTTCATCACCACTTGATGAGGATGAAATAGAAGTGTGGGTAGAAATATGAATAATATATCTGACATACTTATCCACCCAACTTATGGCCACCCCATATTCATCTTCATCTGACTCTTCAATGAAAATAGGACTCCTTCTATGAGAAAAATCAGCCTTTCTTAAGAAATGTCCCTATGCTTGGAACTCATCATTTGCATCTCAAAATTCCTCGAGCACAAAAAATTTAGAATGCACCTCATGTGAATGTGTATGGAATGTATCCAATGGCTGAAAATTAAATATTTTTGGTTGCCCAAATGTCAGGACAATGTCATTCACAACAAAGAATTTATTGCAGAAATTAAACTCTTTACCTCCCATCCTCTTCATTCCCAAGGTGTCTCTATCCACCTAGTCAATGGATGAACAAGGAATTTTTTTTGCTGATCCATATGGAATGTGATCATCCACATCCTATGAATTAGATTCTAACATCCATAAGGGGTTATCAGAATGTGTCTCTTTCCAAGCATATGTATCAGACAACCCTTCGCCGATGCAAGCAATTCTAGTACATCTTTTATCCTCTATTTCTGTGGTATTTTTGTCTACCCAATCCATGAATAGATGATAATATTTTCTTGTTTATTCAATTGTAATTTTCTCAGCCATATTTCCCATAGCTAAGAACTCCTCTATGCCATTCTGCATACCAACAGGTTCTTGGCCAAAATACTCTTCATCGGGGCTGTTCACAAACATCTACAAATATGCTCCTTCCTCACGGTTGTCCTCCAAATGAGGTCCCTCCATTATACCTAAAAAATTTCCTTCCATGCAACATGAAAGGGATGACACCTTCAAATCCTTTTGAAGTTGACATATCGGTAACTTTGAATCTTGAAGGAATCTTTGTGTGCTCTTCAATAAGTCACTAGTGATCTTCAACTTATTAGCGAGCCTCTCTGATTCTTCTTCTTCCTTATTAACTGCACTATGGTACATCTCAACCATTATGAGGATATTATATCTATTATACATTAAGTTCATATAGTTCTGCTTCATCTTGGATATGCCTTCTTTTAGTGCTATGCACTCCTCCATAAAGGCTTCTCCTTCCATCTCTCCACCAGGGCTTTCCAACAATATCTTGCCACCAAGGAATTGATGTCAACAAAGTTTTTCATGGATTCCATAAGATTCTTTTTGTCCTCCTTTAGTGATCCACTCAAATTATGTGGCTCACAAATAATATCCTCCACCAAGGTTTCTTATTCTAATAGCTGACATACAGGACCATTTTTCTTGTGGCATGGATCCACAACAAAAAACTCCTTCTCAGCATATAAGTCATCCTTTGAATTTTCTGCAAAATCACTTCCATGATGTATAGTGGAGGGTATCTCTAAAGGTTGGAATGACCTGATTTGGACATAAATTAGAGAGCATATAATGCTTTTTCATTTCAGCTTCATCATATTGCAAAGGAGTCCAAAATTCTCAAATGCGTTCACCTCTCTACATCATATTTTTCTCCAATTTTCCTAGTTCATACCTAGATGGTGGGGGATTCTCTTCCACTTCAGTCGGAATTTCAGATAATGACTTCATATATGATTTTTGTTCTTCTTTTGGATTTGAAATAAAATATCCCTTATCATCATTGGTAGTATCACCCTCCTCTGCATTGATTTTGGGTTCACTAATAAGTAAACTAGGAGCATATTCATCTCCCTCACAATTGTCCTTCTTCTTGCAGTCCTCATATGCAAGTGAAATCTTTCCATCCTACCATGGATCATATGGTTGCAGGTGTACATGGCTTCTACAAAAACAAGACGTTTTATCATTCATGTTATTCACCTTATCTTCTTTTTGTATACATACTTTGGTGGCATGCTCCTCCACCAAATTTTATGGTTCACACCTTAGCGGTGTGGCCTTGTTTTCTTCTTCATTCTGTGGCTCAGGAGATGACTGTAAATATGATTTGTGTACCTATTTTGTATCTGATCCAAAATATGTCTCACCACCCATACATGAGACAAAACCTCGAGCAATGATCGCAGATCACCCACCAAGAAAGTTGAAGTACATTCTTCTTCAACTTCTTCTCTTATGCAACCACCTTGTGGTAATTTTCACTTCACCTCCTGGATCTTTGCCTCCAATTCATTTCTCTTCTTCTTCAAGGAACTTGAAGCTTCTTCATATTGATTCTCACAGGAATCTCTATTTAGAAAAAATCCAAAAATTATTTTACTACTTGGACAAGCAAATGGCTTTTGATGAATCTTTCTTCTCTCCTCCTCTTTTGGCTCTAGGAGGCAACCTTCCAGTCTCCACTTCCTTGCACACTTCATCAACCAGGTGTGAAATATTTCTCATGTTTTCCCCATAGTAGGGATATATGAATATATTTTGGTACATAAATCTTGAAAAGATAATACCTCCCTTATCTCTTCTTTCAAGGAACAATATTCCATGAAATAATGAGAAGATTTCTTATAGTTCTTCCCATTGAAAAATTGACCACCAACACTAGTAGATCTATGCCAAATGGATTCATAATAATATGGGGTCAATAAACCAACAAAATTATCCCTACATAATCTACCCGAGGTACTACATCTGGGCTCTTCATAATATTCTTCTTCATACCACTCAATGTCTTCTTCTATCATTGGTAGCAACCTCATGGATGGAACTAGATTTAATGATCTGCAATGTTAGTTAACATAGAGACTTCTTTCCACAGGAGTGGAGGAAAGTGATTTGATACCACTATAATGTTCCAAGTCTAATAAGCATACCTGAACACTAATTATTGTTGCAATTTAAATTAAATTTCTTCTATTACACTTGTAAACATTTAGTAAATTGCTGACCAGGAAATTAAGGTATTTTGCTGGGATAAATTGCAGACAAGGGAGTAGGAAATGGGAAGAAACAAAATTTAAATTAAATACAGTGAATTTCCTCTTCCCTAACACATTTATATCGGGTGCCATTTAGGTTTTAGAATCTACTCCACAGAAACCTACTTCCACGCTTCTGGGCCACCCAACCGTGAAACTAGGAAGAGTAGTTCAGTCCTTTCGACCAGGAGATTTGGGAAACTTGCATACACTTTATAAAGAATTGAAATAACATAAAAATGGTTTCATATAGTTTTTAATAGATCTGGAAGGTTTTGGGGAGTTTGGTAAGAAATTGGGGTTTTAGGCAATTTTGTCCTAGTAAGACCCTGCACAATGGAGGATACTGAAACCAAGTGAGGCCTCAAAAAATTTATGGTATGGGATTATGGATGGGTAGGTATGTATTTCAGTTATATGCAAAAACTTACAAAATAAAAAATTACCCAGTATAACTCTCTGAAATTAAAGAATAGCTAGACTAGCCAAAATTAACTAGTAATCTAGAAACGATGTGCAAATAAGCTTGAATTTTGTAAGAGAAGAGTATCAGACCTGATAATTTAATTTGGAAAATACTAATACATCATATTAAATCATTAAATACAATCCAAACTCATTCCCATGGACAAGACTCAGTTATTATTGTAGTAGGAGGCTCAAATCCCTCATTTAAATGACTAGTTAAGCTTATACATATAAAACTGAGTATGCAGACTTAATGGACATTAATATTTCAACTTGACAGAGATAAATAAAAGTATTTATTGGTGGGTATATATCATAGATAAAAAAAATTCACTGAAAATTACAACAAGGGACTCAAAATGATAGGCAGGAGGCCCAAAGCATGATTTGAGAAGGGATGAGAGCATAGAAGAAGCATGGGATTCACTGGAGCTCGACTTAAACTTGATGGAGGATGAAAAAAGATGACTAGGAATAATTCATTGGTTGTACATCATGTGCTCCATACCTACAAAGAGAAGGGAATGGGAAGGAAGGAGTGGGGACGGGAAGGTTTGGGGCTCATCTCCTAAAGCTCTGAGGTGCATCACTCAGAAAATAATGCTCACATAGCATCAAGCAATCAAATCATCAACCAAACTGAGTCAATGGGTTTGAATTGTACTTTAATAGAATCATCGGTTACATGTTTAGTAAGTGGATTCCAAAGGTGACTTGTGAGAGTAAGTCAACCACCTAGAAGCCCTAATCCTAGCCACATAGGCGCACTCCTTGGGAAATTTAGCATGTAGGATCATGTGGAAATGTTTTCATGTCCAACTAATCCCTCTGATTTAGTAACTGTACTCTCCTTACTCAAATAGTTGTTGCTTTTGTTTATGACAGCTTTCTGCTTTTCCTTGCTTTTGAGACTAAGTCTCCATAAGGAAACTGTTCTCTCCTTTCCCAAAATTTCATGTTTTTTTCCTCACAACTTTTTGTTAGAATAATCAACCCATAATTACCCATATTTGACATTGATTAAATCATTTTTGTCTTATTCCTAGAATCCTAGATTCCCTCTCCATGCTAATTGATTTCTACATGTTCCTAGAAGTCAATACTTTCTAAACTAGGTCATGGGGCACTTTGGAATCATCGTGGAAACATATTTAGCATGTCTTCTTTATTCCTGGTTCCTTAAAGCATACATTAGAGGAAATTTCAACTCAAAATGGGCCTCCTAAAAAGAATTAATAAAATAATAGTTAAAATAATAAAATAATATTTATTAATTTTGGAGGAAGCAAAGAAAAAAACTACTTTTTTGTTTGTATTTTTGACATATCTCCCTATGTTTTTACTCAAATTTCTATCGGGAGAGCTCATTGTATGCGGAGTTAAATTCCACATCCAATGAGTACCCACTCGGCATACTTTTGATGGACCCTGCTACCCCAAAAATAAGAAATACCTGAAAAAACGTGATGATGATGTCATCATCATTTTTTTTTAGGTATTTCTTGTTTTTGGGGTAGCGGGGTCCGTCAAAAGTATGCCGAGTGGGTACTCGTTGGATGCGGAATTTAATTGCACTTCCAACGAGCTCTCCCAATCAAAATTTGAGTAAAAACACGGGGAGATATTTCGAAAATACAAACAAAAAAAGTAGTTTTTTTATGATACCTATCCCCAAATTTATATTAAAAAAGTGTTTAAGACCTATACGGTATTTCAAATTTAAAGCAATTTCATTGGATAACACATGATGACATGGAATTTGATTCAAAGTTAAAAGGCCCATTTTGAGTTGAAATTTCCTCTAATGTATCTTATTTTTCTGAAAGTTGCCTTGCTTTACATCTGTTTTAAGGCATAAAGGAAAAGCTAGTCTAGGGGAACTTGCCTTGTTTTTTGACCACATCATCCTCCTTCCTTTTCTCCATAAAAAAACATGAATGAGTTGTATTTCAACCACATATTATCTTTCCCACTTGCTTTATCTAATTCGTGAGGATCTTCATGGATTTGGAAAGTCCTTTTTGCACCTATGGGGCATTTGACTTGTTTTAGTAAGCCTACTTTTTGACCAATTCGAATAGAAATCTAGTGCTTTAGAATATCTCATGTAATTATATATTTGAGCAGCCTATTAGTTGATATGGTTGGATAATGTACACTTATTCAATACAAGATTAATTTATGCTCCAATTTCAGTCTCCTTTTGTGTGAATTTTGCATGTTTGATTATCAATTTTGTGAGTGTAATTGATCTATCTATTGTGGTAAATTTCCATGTAGATCGATTTATCTCCTTCCAAATTTTTATTGTAGGTTTGACATCACTAACTGGGAGTGCATTCTGCTGACTAAAGGGCACATGAGCTGAGATATGGACCAATCTCAAAGGATCATCTTGACTCCATTCAATTTCTTCGAATGTAAAGCTGAGATGGATATATTGTTGAGAGAGAAAGGTCTCTACAGATTTACCATGGCTACTGAGGTAGAGCCCAATGCAGCTGCAGAGAAAATCAAATGGCACAACAGAAGGGATGAGGCCTATGGTCTTTTGTGTCTGAGTATTTCAAGAGACCTCCTCTTTCCTCTTGATTCATTGACATCTCCTAATGAGGTGTGGGATAAGCTTGAAGATATTTTTGGAAATACAAATGAGATGAGAGGACATCAAATTGAGAATGAATTGATCTCCTTGAATCCCATTAGCTTCGAATCATTGCAACTCTATTTTACCAAGTTTAAGTCCCTTGTTTTGCAATTAAAACAATGTGGGATTGAAAAGAAGGAGGAGAAACTAGTTTTGACCATTCTCTCAAAGCTTGGTCCTGACTATTTAGTGTTTGTTTTGACCTTCTATGCCACTAAATTGACAGCTCGAACCTGGAATATGCCTAAGCTTGTCGATTTCGTGGAATCCCTCACTCGGGAGCAAGATAAATTGGTGATGATGGGCACCATCAAACCTTCCAAAGACCAAGCTTTGGTTGTTGTAGATTCGAAGGTGGATTAAAAAAATAGAAAAAAAGATAAAAATCCACCTTAGCAAAAGAGAGACAAGGAAAAGTCTCAAGAGGAGTCCTTAGGCTCCAAGAAGACCCCCTAGAAGAAGAAGAACAAAGTAGAAATTAGCAAGTGCGCATATTGTAGTAAGGGCTATCATCCTGAGAGCTCTTGTATGAAAAAGTAGATAGACATGTTGACCCAAATCTTGGAGAAGAACAACATCTCCCTTCCTGATTTCTCAAAGAAGAGGGAAGGAGGATCAAATTCAGAAGACAAGGAGAGAGTACATGCCTTGGTTGCTGGAACCTCAAGATCATTTAGTTTCATCATTGATTCTGGAGCTTCCAGAGATATGGTTTCAACAAAAGAGATCTTCTCTTCTCTTGACATGTAGAAAGGTACACCAGTAGTTTTGGGAGATAACTCTCTGACTGACAATATGGGAAAGGGTAGGATTGATCTTGACCATGGTAATTTCAATAATGTGTTGTATGTTCCAAGTCTTTCCTCTAATCTCTTTTCAGTGTATCAGATGACTCACACTGGGTATCCAAAGAAAGTCATCTTCTTCCCCAATGAAGTTGAAATCACTTATATTTCGAATGGTAAAGTCATAGCAAAAGGTGTTGTTGATCACACTTCGAAGGTATACAATTTTTCCCATTTTCAACCCTACTCAAACCCCTCTGCTCTTCTTACTCATGCCAATGAAGCAAGCAATATTTGGCATGAAATATTTGTCCATATTCACTACAAGTATCTTTCTGATTTGAGTGAAAAAGACATGGTCACAGGGTTACCAAAAATCAAGTTTTCTAAGGGATTCTGTCAAGGTTGTATCCTAGGAAAACACCAAGAGAACAAGTATGAGAAAGCTAGTCATGAGAGAACCTATGCACCTCTTGAGTTGATCCATAGTGGCATTTCTAGTCCATTTCCTCATATGTCCATGATTCAAGCCAAATATGCACTCACCTTCATAGATGATTTTTCCAGGTATTGTTGGGTTCACTTTCTAAAGCATAAGCTTGAAGTTGTTGACCTCTTCAAAGTCTTTAGAGCCTTGGTTGAAAACCAGTATGGGAGGAAACTCAAGATCCTCAGATCTGAAAATGGTGGTGAGTATGTCAAGTCTGATTTCATCCAGTATTGCAAAGATGTAGGTATCCAGATGCAACATTCTATCCCTTACACACCACAACAAAATGGTGTTGCTGAGAGAAAGAACATATCACTGAAGGAGATGGCAACTTGTATGATGGAGGATAAACTTTTCCATCAAATTTTTGGGCCGAAGCTATAAACTGTGCATCCTATATCCAAAATAGGGTGCCACATAAGCAACTTGATGGTATGACTCATTTCGAAGCTTGGAGTTGGCACAAGCGAGGTTTGACCCATTTCAGGATTTTTGCCTCAAAGGCTTGGGCTAGAATTCCAACTGAAAAAAGGAAGGTTTTGCAACCCCAAAGCCAAGAGTGCCTATTTGTTGGGTATTCTGAAGATTCAAAAGGGTACAAGCTGATCAACTTGAGAACTAAAAAAATCTTTCATTGAAAGAAGTGTTCAGTTCGAAGAAGAGCCTTTAGCAGCAGTTGAAGTTGGAGAGTCCTCTTCACCACCACAGCCATTGATTGTAATTGAAGAGACTAATGAGTTTTCTGATTCTGATATGTCTGATAATTATGAATTAATTTCATATCCTAACAGCCCTACAATACCAAAGTGGGAAGAAAGGACCATTCATGCAGCTGGGGAACTAGCACGGAACTAGCTGGAAATCCTAATGACTCTAGGAGGACTAGATCTCAATTTGAGAGTGCCCTTTGTGTGAAAGATCCACTCTTTTCTAAGAAGTGTTATTTGATGATATATTATGATCCATATACATATTAATATGTAGCACATGATCCAAGATGGAAAACAACCATGAAAGAAGAATTCAACTCACTCCAGAAGAACAACACATGGGAACTAGTTGATCTACCCCTAGGGAGAAAGCTAGTGAAGTGTAAGTGGGTATTCAAAACTAAGTTTTATGCTTATGGTTAACCTTTGAAATATAGGGCAAGATTGGTATCCAAGGGATACTCTCAGGTACATGGTATTGACTACAATGAGACCTTTGCACCAGTGGAAAAGATGGACTCCACAAGGCTTTCCCTAGCCATTGCAGCTTCGAAGCAGTGGGAGGTACATCACATGGATGTAAAGTGTGCCTTTCTAAATGGAGATATGAATGAAGAGATTTCTGTGCAGCAAACAAAAGGTTTTTTATCTAATCCATCTTTAGTGTGCAGGTTGAAGAAATCATTATATGGGCTTGGTATGCCAAGATTGATGGCTTTCTGTTGTCACTGAGTTTTGTTCGATGCAAGTCTGATCCTAATGTCTATTTGAAGTTGATTCATGGTTCTTTAATGATTATTTTTCTCTATGTGGATGACCTATTGATCACAGAAAGTTCAAAGAAAGAGATTGTCTCCTTGAAGGATGAAATGAACCATGCCTTTTCTATGATAGATTTGGGATTGTTGAGCCAATTCTTGGGTCTTGAAATTGCTCAATCCCAACATGGAATCAAGGTTCATCAATCAAAGTATGCTTTGGATTTGATCATAAAGTTCAGCATGAAATATTGTCAGCCAAGAAAGACTCCATTCCTTTCAGGAGTTAAGCTTGAAGAAGCAGGTTCTTCTCCTATGGTAAATAATACACTATATAGGTAGTTGATTTGGTATTTGCTTTATCTTACACATAATCAACCTGAATTATCTTATGTAGTTGGTGTGGATTCAAGATACATGGATCAGCATCATGAGATCCATTGGAGAGAATCTAAGAGGATCCTAAACTTCGTTCAGGGAACAAGGACCCATGGGATTTTCTACAAAGAAAAATATGACTTAGAGCTAGTTGGATTTACTGACAGTGATTGGGTAAGTGACAACACAAATCAAAAGTCTACCTCAGGATATGTGTTCATGCTTGCAGAAGGACCAATCAGCTGGTCAAGTAAGAAGCAGAGTGCAATAGCACTCTAATCTACAGAGGCAGAGTATAGAGGAGTTGTAAATGCAGCTACTCAATGTTTATGGTTGCAGGGGATACTTGGAGAACGTGGATTCGAATCAGAGTTTTCAATAGTCATCTATTGTGACAATCAAAGTACCATTTGAATATCCACTGATCTAGTTCAAAGAAAAAGAACCAATCACATTGATATCCATATGCACTATATCAGGGAGCTTGTGCATGATGGTACCATTGCTCTACTCTACTGCGCATCTTCAGAACAAGTAGCAGACATCTTCACCAAAGTATTCTATGAGAAGACCTTCAGTAATCTCAAATCACTGCTGGG
This sequence comes from Pseudotsuga menziesii, assembly GCA_001517045.1. Lineage (NCBI taxonomy): Eukaryota > Viridiplantae > Streptophyta > Pinopsida > Pinales > Pinaceae > Pseudotsuga > Pseudotsuga menziesii. Next base: position 126,533 of record LPNX010811083.1, read on the forward strand.
GATTACTAATCATGTGGTGAAGAATGATTGATGACAAGATTTCCAAAATTTTGTTTTCCTGTCCATGTTTAAGGGAGGATTTTCCCACTGGGTTTTTGCCTCTTTCCTTGATTGTATGGACATGCAGTATATAAAATGGTGACTAAGCCTTGTTGCTAAGCCCTATAATTTTCTAATATTTACTCATAAATTCAAGCTTAAGTGGGGGTTTTAGAATAATAAACCCATAGTTACCCATAATTGACATTAATTAAATCATTTTTGTCTTATTTCTAGAATCCAAGATTCCTTCTCTATGCTAGTTGACTTCTACATGTTCCTAGAAGTCAATAATTGCTAAACTGGGTCATGGATCCCTTTGGAATCATCCTAGAAACATATTTATCATGTATGCTTTATTCCTGGTTCCTTAAAGCACATATCTGCTTTTTTTGAAAGCTGCCTTGCTTTATATTTGTTTTAAGGCATAAAGGAAAAACTAGTCTAGGGAAACTTGCCTTATTTTTTGACCACATCATCCTCCTTCCTTTTCTCCATACACAAGCATGAATGATTTGTCTTTCCACCACATATTATCTTCCTACTTGCTCTAGCTAATTTGTGAGGATATTCATGGATTTGGAAATTCCTTTTTGCACCTATGGGGGATTTGACTTGTTTTAGTAAGCATGCTTTTTGACCAATTCGAATAGAAACCTAGTGCTTTCGAATATCTCATGTAATTATATATTTGAGTAGCCTATTACTTCATATGGTTGGCTAATGTACACTATACAGGATTAAGTTATGCTCCAATTTCAGTATCCTTTTGTGTGAATTTTGCATGTTTGATTAGCAATTTTGTGAGTATAATTGATCTATCTCTTGGGTTCAGTTTCCACACTTTTTTGAGTTCTCCAAGAGGCAAACTCGCCCTCCTTTGCAAAACTTTCCTGCTTTTGTCTTTGGTTGTTTTTCTGTTTCTTTTAGGCACTTTCCCCTTTTCCTCTTTGACTGCTTTTGTCATAGAGTTTTCTCTTTTTCTACCTTGGCAAGTTGACTTTCCCAATGTGCCCCTCTGACATAGCAAGCTTATTTCAACCTCATTAATTTGCACAATTAATAATAATGAAGAATACAAATTAAATACATGCCTAAACATTAATTATTTAGCAAAATTTCCCCTAGGCTAATTAATTAAATCCTCATAAATCATTTTTGGATAAAATTCCCTAGGTGAGGTAATTAATGAATTTTTTACCCCCCAATGTGTTGTGCATGGTCAACACTTTTATGTCCAAAAATATGGGGACATGACATTGGATGTGTTCCGGCTATGTGTGAACCTGTTGTTTCCTAATTCCTTGTGGAATTCATGCCCAGGTCGAGGGTGGCAGTTGTGTTGAGAGATTAATGAACACCATTGGACTATGGTTAGGTGGCACGTTGCAACGACATTGATAGTTGTGGGACAGATTCATATTTAAGATAAGTATTCTCTGTTGCGTTATTTTTGCAATGTATTTGCTTAGGAATATGCTAATTATGTAGAATTCTTATGAATGAATTAAGTAGAGTTTACTGTTGATTAAATGTCCCTACATTTGCATATGTTTATGCCTCGTATTTTCCACTGCATTTGCTTAAGTTCATGGAGGTTAGAAGCCTCGTTACAGAGTAAAAAACAAAGCTATCCTAAGGTAAGAAATGTTGGTTTTCCGCACCCTGGAATTCTCCTACAAAAGGAAGAAGGCAGAAGCATAAAAGAGCCGAAAAATCTAAGGTAAGGTGTATGTTTCCGCACCTCAGATTTCGCTGCAGAAGGTAGGACACAAAAATCAGAAAGAGAAATGAGGCCAAGTGTTGGTTTTTCGCAATCCGGAGTTTGTGTGCAGAAGGCGAAAAGCGAAAGGTGAACAAATGAAGGTATCAATTTGTTGGTTTTCTGATTTCCAAGTTCCGCAACGAAAGGTAGAAAGGCGGAATGCAAAAAGTGGAATGTGGTTGAATGATTCCATCAAACACTAAGCTTTCAATTCCCGAGTTCTGCAGTGGAAGGCGGAAAGTGGTTAAATGATTTTGTCAAATGATGAGTTTCTGATTCCTGAGTTCTGCAGTAGAAGGAAGAAAGGAAGAAGGAAAAAAGAGAAAATTGGTTCAATGAATCCGTCTCACATTATGTTTTCGGTTCCCGGATTCTACAGCCAAAGGCGAAAAAGATAATGCGGAAGGCGGAGTGCGGAAAGGTCGGGTTCAATGCAGAAATGACCTTTCCGGCTATAGAGTGGATATGTTGATGGAGGAACGACTGTTAGAGTGGTTTTAAGCCGGAGAATGGATGTATAAGGATGAACATGGCCCATGACTGTGTTGAAAGAGATAGTAAAGAGAAATTTTAAATTATTCTGCATATCAGTCAGGTGAATGGGCACCATGTTCATGGACATCGTGGTTTATCAGAGTAGTGGTAGAGTAGAGGGGATGGTACATTGTGGTATCAGAGCTATTAGTTATAACATTGGGCCTACATGGGCCAAGTGAATAGTTTTCAGAGCTATTGGTTACAACATTGGGCCTAGATGGGCCAAGTGAATGGTTTTCAGAGCTATTGGTTGCAACAATGGAGCTAGCAATGGTGTTTAATTTCTAAAATTGTTACACAACTAACAATATGTTTATTAAACACATTTTGTAGAGTCATAGTGCAGTTTGGAAAAGTTGGTTTTGTCTTGGCCATGAGAATCAATAGTATGAATGATGCACATGAACCTATGGGCTCAAGGCAGATGCTATGGATGAGAACATTCGGGTCAGAAATGCTAAAATATAGTCCAATGGGAGAAGATATCAAGAGACTCCCTTGTATATTGCAACCACCATGAGAATCATAAGGGTGGAGTTGCAAAGCTACAAAGAAGAGAATGAAAGAATGATTAAATCTTAGGAAGAGCAGAATCAACTGAACGCAACCATGCTGCAGAGTTTGATAGACATCCAAAGGCAGATGAGCTTTGGGCATCGGGCAGTGAATTCAAAAGGAAGTAGAAGCAATACCATAAGAAGAAAAAGGTCTTCTAGTGGATTGTCTGACTCTAAAGGGTCCATTGGGGGTTCAATCTCTTCATCTCACGGGAATAAGAGGAAGAGGCGTTACCAACACAGTTCACATGATGAATTCAAGAAGGCAAGGCCTCTTACCTTTAATGGTGATATAAGGAATGGCCAAGAAGTTGAAGCTTGGCTTCTTGGGATGAAAAAATATTTCCAAGTCCAATACTACTCGGGAAATATGAAGGAAAGGGTAGCCATATTCAATCTGAATGGAATAACATCTATATGGTGGGAGAACCTCAGGAAAGTGAAGAAGATTAATGACAGAAATATTGTGTGGAAGCAATGCAAGAAGTATTTCAAGCAGAAGTACCTCTCTGACAGGTACTATGATGACAAGATTAAAGAATTCCATGTGTTGAAATTGGGACAGCTAACCATGGAAGAATATGCAAACAAATTCTTGGGACTATTGAGGTATGTCAGGTATATCAGAGATGATAAAGTGAATTTTTTTCTTTTCTAAGTGGGCTACCTCAGTCATACAAAGACAGAATTGAGTTTGATGAGCCTAGCACTCTAGAAGAGGCAATAAGAAAGGACAAGTATTGCTATGATCAAAACAAAATCAAACTTGATTCCCATAAGGCCTGGAAGGACAAGAAGAATGAGAAGTTTGACCAAAGGAAGAAAGGTCTCAAGCCTTCTCATTTTTGAAATCAGCAAAGGCAGCCATCACAAGATTTGACTAAGCCAACCAGAGTGATGGGAGAAAATCCAAGAGATCCAAAGGATCCAAGAGAACCACTCTAATGTTGGGCATGCAGAGAAAACCATAAGCTCAAGAATTGTCCACATGAGAATGGGTATGTAAGGAAAGTTCACAACATCCAAGGATTTGAAACGGTGGGTCAAGTGGCAAGGACCATCCCTATAATTTATGCAGCACTAGAGGACCGCCAGGCAAATCATCAATCAACTATGGTTGAAGTTGAAGATAAGATTGTTGAGCAATCTATTTCTGTTTTGATTGACCTTGACTCATAGTTATATTACTCCTAGAATTGTTGAGATTTGTGCTTTTAAGAAGTTAAAGCATAGCAAATCATGGTTAGTTCAACTAGCCACTGGAACCAAGAGAAAAGTTAGTGAAGTGGTAGAAATATGCCCATTAGTCATGGATGGGTTGGTCACCTATGCAGACTTGAATTTTCTACCACTTGGTTCCTATGATATTCTCATTGGAATGGATTGGTTAGAAGGGCACAGAGTTAAGCTTGACTGTTACAATAATACTTTTGAATGCATGGATGAAGAAGGAAACCCAAGGGTTGTAAGAGGCATTCCAAAGGTGATTTATGTTAGGAATATTTCAGTAATGCAGCTGAAGAAGTTCTGTAGGAAAGGTTGTAGATTGTATGCAGCCCGTGTTTTGGAGGCAGTAGAGAATGAAACTTCTAGGTTGGAGGAATTTCATGTATTGCAAGAATTTAGGGATGTTTTTCCTGATGAGATTCCAATACTTCCTCCAAAAAGGGACATTGATTTTACAATTGATCTTGTTCCTGGAGTAGTACCAGTGTCCAAGACACCCAACAGGATGAGCACACCAGAATTGCTAGAGCTGAAAATGCAGCTGCAAGAGTTGTTGGAAAAGAAGTATATCAGGTCGAGTGTGTCCCCATGGGGAGAACCAGTTATGTTTGTGAAAAATAAAGATGGTACACTCATGCTATGTATTGATTACAGATAGTTGAACAAGGTTACTATTAAGAACAAATAACCTTTAACTCAAATTGATGACCTTTTTTATCAAATGAGAGGAGCAAAGGTGTTTTCCAAGATTGACTTGAGGTCTGGTTATCATCATGTAAGAATCAAAGATGAAGACATTCATAAGACAACCTTCAGGACAAGGTATGGACACTATGAGTTTGTAGTGGTACCATTTGGTCTCACAAATGCACCAGCTATGTTCATGTGTCTCATGAATAGTGCTTTCAACAAGTATCTGGACAAGTTTGTTCTTGTCTTCCTAGATGACATTCTTATTTATTCTAAGAATGAGGAAGAGCACAAAGAACATTTGAGAATAGCATTGAAATTGCTAAGGGAACACAAGCTGTATGAAACGTTAAGCAAATGTGACTTTTATAAAGAGAGAATTCATTATTTGGGTCACATTATCTTAGAGGAGGGCATATTTGTGGACCCTGAAAAGATTGAGTCCATCATGAATTGACCGACCCCAAGAAATGTGGAAGATGTGAGATATTTTATGGGACTTGCAGGATACTACAAGAGGTTCATTGAAGGATATTCCAAGGTTGCACATTCAATCACTTCTTTGCAAAAGAAGGGGATAAAGTTTGAATGTACACCAAAATGTGAATAAATTTCCAGCATTTGAAGAATCTTCTTACAAGTGCACCAATTTTAAAAATTGCAGACCCAAAAAAATACCTTGTGGTGTGTACTGATGCATGCAATCAAGGACTTGGAGGAGTTCTTATGCAAGACAACCATGTGGTATGCTATGAGTCCAGAAAGTTGAAGAAACATGAGAAGAACTATTCTACTCATGATTTAGAACTTGCAGCCATAGTACATGCTCTCAAGAGGTGGAGGCATTACTTAATGGGCAGAAAATTTGAACTAAGGACAGACCATTGTGTTTTGAAATTTTTGTTTGATTAGCCAACGTTAAATGCTAGGAAAACTAGATGGTTGGAGTTTTTGTGTTGAGTTTGATTTTGAAATCAAACACATAAAAGAAAAATAAAATAAAGTGGTCGATGCACTCAGCAGGAAGGTTCATGAAATGCATGTGGTATCTCTTAGTATTTTCCAGCAGCAAATACTTGAAAAGAAGTACGAGGGATATAAATTGGAAGAAGATGAAATTATTACCTATAAGAACAGAATTTATATTCCAAATGTAGTAGACTTGAGGAGAATTTTTATCGATGAGATCCATCAAGCTCCGTATTCTGGTCACCCAGGATATTAAAAGACAATTACTACATCCAGAAAGCAGTATTTTTGGCCAGGAATGAAAAAGGATATTGGTGAGTATATTTCTAAGTGCATGAAATGTCAATAGGTGAAGGTTGAGAATCAACACCCAATAGGTTTATTGCATCCTTTGCTAGTCCCGGAATGGAAATGGGAAGTTATTTCCATGGATTTTATCACATAATTGCCAATGATTGTGAGACAACATGATTCCATCATGGTTGTGGTGGACAAGTTTACAAAGGTATCACATTTTATACCAGTTAAGTCCACGTATAAGGCTGATTTCATTGCAAAAATATTCACGAAGGATATTTTTCAGATTGCATGGATTGCCTAATTCAATAATTTTTGACAGGGATACCAAGTTCACTTCCAATTTTTGGAAGGGTCGGTTTACAGATTTGGTTACAAAGCTGAACTTTAGCACCGCCTACCATCCTCAAACTGATGGACAGATAGAGAGAGTAAATCAGGTTCTTGAAGACATGCTTCACATGTATGTGATGGATAAACCATCCAAGTGGGAAGATTATCTACACTTGGTAGAATTTGCATATAATAACGGACAGCAAGCATCATTGGGAATGAGCCCATATGAAGCTTTGAATGGAATAAGGTGTGGGACACCAATAACTTGGGATAACCCAGTGAATCAGATTGTTCTTGGTCCAGAATCGATCAAGGAAATGGAGCAAGTGGTTGCAAAGATCAGGCAGAACTTGAAAGCATCCAAAGATAGACAGAAGAGCTATGCAGACAAACATAGAGTGCATAGAGAGTTCATTGTTGGGGATCATGTTTATCTTAGAGTGAGGCCAAGGATGAGTTCCTTGAAGCTTGGGAGTTGTGCTAAGCTATCACATAGATATTGTGGGCCTTTTGAAGTGCTTGAAAGAATAGGGGTAGTTGCATATAGAATTGCATTTCTTGTTAACACTAGAGATTGTAATGTTTTTGAGGTTTCTTTGCTTAATAAATATGTACTTAATCCTAACCATGTGATAAATTGGGATGTGATCTAGGTGGAACCTAAGTGATATTTCCAAACTGAGCCATTGCAAATCCTCAACAAGAAGGTCACAGTGATCCAGAATCGAGTCGTTGGACAAGTAAAGGTGCAATGGAGACTCTACGGTCTTGATGAGGCTACATGGGAGCTAGAGGATGCCATGCGATTGGCATGTCCATTTTTCTTCAATTTTGTAGAGCACTAAGGATAGTGCTAATGAAGGGGGAGGGGAATGTAACACCCCAGTTTTGACCCTATGGTATTAAAATTGTACATGATTTATATATTGTATTTAAATCATGTCGAGGAGATCAAGGCCAAGGCCTTGCTATTGATTTGGTATTTTGTGTATTGGTGATCAAGGTTGATGCCGATGGGTATAGTGCTAAGTCAGGCACATTACATTTTGAAGCTATCATGTAAATATGCAATTTAATAAAATACCACAACTAGCTATGCACTGCAACATAGGATATGGGGGCATGATTTCACAAGGAATAGGGAGGGGAGTTAGTCAAACTCCTAAGCCAATAGGGTGAAACTAGATGTCAATGGGGAAACCCATAAACCCTCAGCTACATTTTTTTTCTCTACACTCAATCATTCAATTCCTCCAGAAGAGTAGTTGAGGAAATTAATGCCTTGGGAAAAGAAAGGCACGGCAATCGGTTTTGTGACTGAGCCTTCCTGCAATCTGAGCAAACCTATAGCCTGCAATTTGGGGAAGCCACATTCTTGCTTCTGAAGCAAACAATCACTAAATGTGTTCCCATCCCGTCATTTCCAAAGTCACCTATTATGTCTTGGTCATTCCCTATTCTCCAAGGGAATTATTCAGGATTCATTCATGCATGGTTCACTGTCCTGAGTCAAGGAAGGGGATACACACATTTTTTCAGTTGTTCACTATCTGAAGTCACGCAATGGGTTGTTCTGCATCGTTTCTCCTGTGTACAAGTAAAAACCATGTTTCTCCTGTGTTACAGATTGGTATGCAAACCTGGTCGTCTGTGTTACCGAGTGGAGGCCTATGTTGTGTCTCCTTGTGGTTTGTTGTTATGTGTGCTTGGGTTTTGGGTCTAAATTGTATGCAAGACTTAGGAGTGGAAGAGACATTGAACGGGCTTGATAAACCTAGTGCAGAGAGGAACCTCAACAAAAAGATAAGAGTGGCTGGTGAATATTCTATGCACACCCTGAAGAGCACTAGAAGGGAAGGCATAGCTCGAGGGACTGTGTAGCAGAGAAGGGGATGCTTCCTTGTGTTGGGTGTGTAGGTATTATGGATGCCAGGTCATATAGATCTTATGGAGGTGTCCCTAGCTCTTGATTGAGCCACTAGCTTAGCCATTCTTCCTTTCCACTACCTTAGAAGCATGAGAAACCCAATGGTAGTTGGACTGGATGTGTCTTGATGTGAATTTGGCCATGTGTAATCGTTTTCTGGATAGTCTGATAAACCCAACTGTTAGCTGGCTTGGTTGAATAGCCTCATAAACCCAGTAGTAAGATGGCTTGGATGAGTGGCCTAAGAAACCCATCTATTAGTTGGATTGGTTGGTCCTTAATGTGAATGTTGGCTTAACTGTGTGCAGTATGATAAAACCAATTGTTATTGGCTTGGTTGTGTAGCTTGATAAACCCAACAGTGTAATGGATTGTTTTCCTGCAACATGATAACCCAATTGAGTATTGACTTGGATGGATAGTCTGATAAACCCAACTACAGGTTGGCTTGACTGTGTTTGATGTGTTCTGGTTATGTGTGAGCTCGTTGTTCCCTAGTTCCTTGTGGAATTCATGCCTAGCTCGGGGGTGGCAGTTGTGTTGAGAGATTAATGAACACAACTGGCCTATGGTTGGGTGGAACGTTGCAGTGACATAGCTAGTTGTGGGACAACTTTGTCTTCAAGATAAGTATTCTCTGTTGTGTTATTTCTGCAATGTATTTGCTTAGGAGTATACTGATTATGTAGAATACTTATGAATGAATTAAGTAGAGTTTATAGTTGATTAAATGTCCCTGCATTTGCATCTGTTTATGCCTTTTATTTTCCACTGCATTTGCTTAAGTTTATGGAGGCTAGAAGCATGGTTATAGTGTAAAAAATGCAGCTATCCTAAGGTAAGAAATGTTTGTTTTCCGCACCCTGGAATTCGTCTGTGGAAGGTGGTTCCCATCCTTTCAAGACGAGCACTTAAGTTCTTGTCATTTTCTACTTGTATATATAAATCTCTTGAAGAGGTTCCTTGTGAAGATAATAGCAGAATTTATTTGTTGTTATTCATGATTTTTATCGAAATTTTCCTATTTAATTCAGTTTAAAAGATCAAAGATATGTGCATAAGTTTAACTTGACAGAATATTTCTTATAAAATGGTCTGTTCATTCTGTTCATAATTTTAATAGCAATTTTAACAACATTAGGAATAACATTAAATGAAAGGCATTTTTTTTCTTCAGTACTGAAATTTAGAGAGTTTTGCATAAGTAGAATACCTGTTTTTTTTTTTTGTAGATTGCAGTAGGCTTCCTTACACTCCTGTAGTTGCATAGTTGCTCCTTGTTGGAAGACCTTAGCAGCCAAACTAGATAAACCACCTTGCCAACCAGCTCATCGTGCTAGCCATAGGAAATCGACAATTTCCTAGCCCCCAATCCCCCAATCCGATAATCTAAATAGAATATTTCCATAATTTAGGATCCCTCCATCCATATCTCATAGTTCGATCTCCATGGTTCAATTTCCCTTCCTGCTATGATTTTCCACCTCCTCAATACCCAAGATAACCCCTCCTTGTTTTTCCTTCCTTCTCATCAAAATCCTAAGTCATATTCTTCCCCACCAGAACCCCCAAATAATCCCCCAAACTCTCACGTAGATACTAATTTTCACCTTCATTATCCTTCCATCTTACTCCACCGCCTTATCCCTCCCTCTTTTGGGATTGTAAACTATTTAATATAATCACACTAACCGAGGGTACAATAATTGTTTAACATTAATTCTAGGATTTCCCATCCTCTCGAGAAGTCAAATGATTAATTGCTCACTTTCTTTTGGGTTATTTTACTGCAAGATCATAATGGCTTGTTATATTCAGTTACAAGACAAGTTAAATACTACAAATTACCATTGTTTCTTCTTTAATATTTCTAGGATAAAATATAAATATCAATTCAATAATGATGATGTTTATTACGTATCCATTAATCATTCAACCCACATTCAATAAATTATATTATGATTTGCATTTAAGGTTTAAAGAATCGAGGAATAAAATATGGCAGCTTTATGTAAATCAGTTTTATGTAATTTATAATTTTGGATCAACATCATTACTATTTACTTCAGGTCATTTGTCTGACATGGAAACACTTAAGTTAATATATACATATTTCAATGAGCCTATCTTGACTTACTCGATTTATTGAGTAAATTAATAATACTTTTTTAATAACTTAATAATAATTTTGATAAATTAATAATACCCCTTGATGAATCGCGTTTATAGTTTTTAACCTAGAAATGGAGCAATTTAGGAGTTTCACTCATGATTCTTCATAGTGGACAGATTGTTAATAGTAATTTATAGTTTAATAATAAACATAACAATAATTATATTACTAATTTATTATCATAATTAACAATAATAATATTTGGCGGTAAATAATAATATCAACATTTATTTGTTTAATTGCTAAGTATCCTAATACTAATATAATACACTTTTATCGATAGACAAGCTATGTTTAATGGTTTAATTAATCAAGATTAACAATTAAATAGTACCATTTTCCAAGGTTAATGCTTATCATCGACACTTCATATTGACGACTCTTATCTACAATGTTTACATATAATTAATTAAGAGCTTGATTGACTTGTTTTACACATATCCAGTAACTTAATAGTCATTGTTTGAATTTAATTAATGCATAATTAAGATATTTACCTACTATAACTTATCCAATTTATTCAACATGTTAAGTATTTTCATATCGGTACTAGCGTGCATGTGCAATGTGTGCATGCATGGCCAGTACATGCACATGTCGAACATGTACTATAACATACATCATCTTCCATAAACAAAACTACTAACTAATACTAATAATCCTTTACACAAGCAGAACAAGTATACATATATAAGGTACTTGCTTTAACATTCTCATTTATTTAACACTTACTCCCATTTAAAGTTCCATATCTTATCTTTATGTTCTTATTAACTTAATCGGTCAAACAAGATGGGTACCTACTACCACTAACTTGGTATGAGGAAACAACCCACCCTCAACAATACTAACTATCATATCCTCCCATCCTAACCTACGTCCGTATCCTCCCTCTCCTTCCTATGCTAGTATAAAGTGGATGCCAGCTATACTGGATTGACCACATAGAACCTAAGAGCGGTAGCATCGGCTAACTAGTGAACCTAGCCTCTTCTAGTAGGCATCTGACTGTCGCCATCACAACAAATTGGGGAGCGTGTCTCATCACTGCCCTCCCATGACCTCGGGTATCATAGTGACCTAGGGTGGGAAACACATCCAACCCTCTCAACATACTCGACCTATGCCCTATCGATTCGTACTCTGTTGCTATCGGGATTATCGTATTGTGTCATCGTATCATCATATTTGGTCGCTAAGGTTTACAACGTAACAAGTTATTCGAATATCACATAGTGCCAATGTCCTGTGGGTTAGTACTTCACAAATACCGATGTATAAGAAGTAATTCCACTTGATAATCAATTGATCCACATCATCATCCTCATCATTCTTTTGTGTAATAATTTAATTCATCATAGGTACACACAACATATAGTAATTCAATTGGTCACATCGTAACATGGTATCCACGTACCGCATCATATACTTCACATTTGATAAATGAAAACATTTCAACGTATACTATCATCGTAAAATACAACAATCCTATGATAATCAACACATCACATCTGTATAAACATAGCAACATAATAATCATGATGACATCATAAAAATAGTAACATCATAATCACAATGCCATAAAAACATAGTAACATCAAAATCTTGGTCCCATCACATCGTAAATGAAGTTACTGAGTCAGGCAAAGTCCAAAAGATAATAAGCAATAAAGTGCAGTATATCTAACTCATAAATAAGCCTAGTAGAAATATGGGGCATTACATATACCCACCCTTCAGGAAACTTCGTCCCGAAGTTATGGTCAAAATAGTGAGGAAAGTATCAATGCAGTCTCGGTGTCATCCTAGGTAGAAGAACATGGGGTATACCTGTCCCACTAAGTTTTAACTGGACCATACATGTTGAGGTTAACTTATAGTTTTGCATATTTTATATCATGATATGTGTTCTAATAATTAACAAACATTTAGATTAATATCTCGTCGAATCTCAATATTACATCTAAAATGTGCAATGGTTATAATAAATGCTATTGACCTTAGCATCATACTTATTACCTTTTAACCATATCCTTTAAGACAATTTTACTCTTCTCACTACTATTTTTTTTGTAAGCATATATTGATCCAAAATAACATGAAGTAATCCATGATTTAAATGGAGGTCATAGAAACCTTAATTTGTATTCATTCATCATGCAACTACCAAGGATACTTAAGGTTGAGATATCTCTCTCAAGTGAATAAGGTTCGTGTAGTTAAAATCTTAAAGTCATATGTTATTATTCTCTTAGCAATAATAAGCAATTGTATCTGCGACAACAAAATATTGCACAATCATTAACTTAGGAGAACTATTATTGCTAAGAGAATAATAACATAATAACAATCATTATTCTATTATTGTTTTGAAGTTTTTCATTACTAAATCTTATAAGAATGCGAATGTTATTCGTTCATTTATTGTTTCCCCCTTTTCAATCTAATATAATCCCAAGGGAAACCATACTACTTTAATCCCTATTATGACTTTTATCCTATAGGTGTTTCTATATTATATTTGACATTTGTATAGGAGGATAATCTGCTTCCTCAAGGTTCCTTAATATATTCGTCTACAACAAAGTTGTACCATGGTTAAATCTAATCGCACCATTTTGCATGGTGTTTCATAGAATACCCTAGTCTTTAATTACAACTTTTATTTTGCTTCCAAGGTATTGTTACAACGCTGGAATTAATTCATAGATTTAGTTAACCCCCTCTTTTTTCAACATTTCTTGCTAACGAATTATATACTATTACACAATCTTTTGAGAAGAACGTTTGTCCCATGATTCTTGTGATATACCATGTCATTTATAGTTTTAAATTTTGATACAAGATCGTTCAATTCAAAATGTGAAGGCACATTAGATTGCTTCACATTACCCTTATATCTCAATATTTATCTATGGGAAGCAAGGTAAGAACATATGGTCATTAATTTATCAAGATGTATCTTTCCATTGATAAGCTTATTTATTAGCTAATTATTTTATAGTATTACAAGCATTCATTTGATCATAAATAGTCATATATTAAGATCGTATTGATTTTTATCCTACAACCTACAAGAATCATAATCATTTTAGTGCAATGCACTTACGAAAACCTAACACACATATTATTCAACAAAGAAACCCTAACCACAAAGTTTTTTATTTTTATTTTTAACAAAATGTGTCTCTCTTTCAATATCCACCATTGACTTAATTTTTAACATGATATGGCCATGTTCCTTCAGAGACTCATTTTTCCATAGCTTCCAATTGATTAATTAGTAATAAAACCCATTAATTTATTTAAGTATCATAAATTAGTTTATTTAACATAATTTTCACTTAGATTAACATAAAGCTATCCTAAATTATTTGATTTAATTTAATCTTCACTTAGATGAGCCAAGATTTTATTTTATTTTCTTATTTATTTTTGTTTTTAATAATTTTTTTAGAAGGACATAATTCTATGACCTGTAACCTGTAAGGACATGTGGAATCTTCATGTACATTTTCAACGCCCAATTATTATTATTAAATTTCTGGGCTCATGCATTTAAACAGTATTAAATGAAGACCGACCATCAAAAACACAACACCTCGCATGTGGCAGTTATCCATCCTTGGGAAGATTGATAAACCTAGTATTGGGTAACACTAGTAGGCCAACAATTCCCCACATGCAGACATAAATATCCACCTAATTATGATTTATAATAACCCTTGGCTAAAATAATTTCTTTATTCTTTTAAATTAAATTATATTTGTAAGCATAAACCTGAACCATTATGCAAGACTTGAAGCCTAACATCCAAGGGATCTCGGCATGTAAGCCACAGGGCCTTATGCATGCAGCCACGCGGTCTTCCTCCATGAGCCCTGGTAGAAGGCAGTGATTTATAAGTACACATGCCCCCCCCCCCCCCCCCCC
>LPNX010811083.1:141023-184714 GCA_001517045.1 Pseudotsuga menziesii
TTTATGCCCAGGACTTCTCCCATTTCTCAACACGTGAGCTCTTTGCTTGGTGTTGAGACTGATTTAAGAGTATCCCAAGGGTAATTTTTGTGGAATCCTTAGTGGACATGTGTAAATGGTGAAACTGTCGTTTTTCTTAGGTTTTGGATGCATAGTTTCAATAGGTGTTTGGAACTTGGCTTCACATCCTCTATTGGGTATTTTTTTTTGTTTCAGAGTATCCCAAGGGTAATTTTTGTGGAATCCTTAGTGGGCATGTGTAAATGGTGAAACTGTCGTTTTTCTAAGGTTTTGGATGCATAGTTTCAATAGGTGTTTGGAACTTGGCTTCACATCCTCTATTGGGTAATTTTTTTTTTGTTTTAGTAGTAACAGTTGATATATATATATGCTTCAATTTTTTTTCCAGAATCTGCTTGTATAAATCCATTTGCTGCTAATTGTATTGTATTATAGAGAGAAAGAAAAAAAAGAAAAAATAATAATAAAAATAGAGCCATAGTCGACTTTCACATGATCAATATGTCATTTTTTAATCATACAAAAAAAATATGATTCACATGATTTAACTCATATTATATGTCATATTTGTTAGTTACAACAGTTTGGCCAAATAATATGATTCGTGGAATCATACTTATTTGGCCCCACGGGACTTTCACATGATCAAGATGTCAATTTTTTATTATATAATATTACCTATTTTCTCACATGGGATGTGTTATCATATTACATATTACATGTTTTGTATGCAATTAGTCTAATTTCATCAAGGTCCATCAAATACATTTTATCTCCAAATACTTAATATACTCACCCGTTGAAATACTGAGAGGGGGGTGAATCAGTATTTGTACTATTTAAAAAACTTTAATCAAAAGCAGGTTGCTGATCACCAATTACAGTACATCATCAATGTGTATAGAAATAACAAGATGCACAGTACACAATAGTTTTTGACGTGGAAACCCAAGTTCTGGGGGTAAAACCACAGAAGCCTTTTTAAAAATAGTTTTCCAGAAATAACTGGAAGGAGGAAACAACTCCCTTATTATATAGACTTCAATTTTCCAGCTTCAATTGGAAGGAGGCTATGACCCCCTGATTTACAGGCTACGACATGAAGGAAGCTGTCACTCCTTAGTTTTTCGGCTTCCACCGGAAGGAGGCTACGACCTCCTTTCCTTGCCCCGTCCTGCCACCCTGATAAGAAGAAGATTGATGAACCTGTGGACCTGTCACATACCAAACTCTGCTGCTGGTAACCTCTTCACTCTAGTCACTGTCAAATCATTACTATCACAACTTTTCCATCTGTAAGTAACCCAGGCTGCCACTTGTCACATCAAAGGTTATTATTGTTTGAATCACTTTTGACCTCAACTAAGTGTCAACAATTTGTTCATATAGCATCAAGGAAATTTCAACAGAGCTGATGAACTAGTCTCCAAAATGTCCAAGACTAAACCCTTTATGTATTCAAAATTTCAAATATCACTGTGTACTGAGCATATAACTGATCATATCAAGTTCATCGTATCACTGAGCATATGTGTAAGCATCATCAAATATAACTAGCACATCTAAGCATAGGTGTAGGAATTATCAAATCACTGAACATCATATTACTGTATGCTGAGTATATCTCATGACATATCACATCATTTCACTGTATACTCATCACTGTGTAGTATCAACTAGCAACTCTGTGATCATCAACTCACTATATGCTAGCAATTCACTGTGTAATCCATCATGCCATGAGTTCATACCTTGCAAAAATAAGAGACTCCACAAATTGGCTGTTGTATTAACCTTTGAATTGTTGACTTCAAAGTTCTTCAAAAATCAGGACTGTCAAGGCTCGAACTACTGCAACGACAAACTATGTTTGTCCTTCAACCTGGGTTAAGTTTGGACTGTCATCTACATCTGAAATTCGTATGCTGCTCAAGACCAGAATGATGACTGCTATCAGACTCTATCAAAACTTCAATCTCATTTACGATTCGACTGCTACAAACTTGCCCATCAAAAAATTGGAGGCCGGCGTATAACAAATCTCTGCCAAAGAAAATTTTCCCACTGCACACCGAACCCTGTCACTGAATACTGTGCTTGTATAACAGACTTCAGATTTGACCTTATATGCCAAAGAGATCACCCAGAAAACTCGGGACTGTACTAAGAATGACTGTAAAAACTCAACAGGAACATACCAACTCAGATTCACTCTCCATTCATCAAATTCGGGTCTGTTTTCTTCTGCTGCTGAAAGTTACTACCACGAAAACTCTGTCCACAACCCAATGAAGGAGAAACCAGACTGAAATTATGTGTCACTGTGGAAATTCGGATTCTTCCTCTTCTGTTGCTAGAATACCCATGAAAATTATTCCTCAGACGAGCGAATTTCTCAACCTCAGTTCAACCATTGAAAACCCTTACTCGGATCAGCAAATTTACCAATTTTTTTTTAACTTTGCTGCAAAAAACAAAACGGACTGCTCCTAACTTCTGCGAGTTTCCTCAATGCTCTTATTTTGAGTACTGTTGATTCAGGAGATACCCTTGGATTCTAGAAGCAAGCCGTCAGTTTCAGAGACAACCCTTCAATGACGACAGTTTGAGGAAACCACCCTTTAATCGCAAACCCTCGGTCCGATAAAAACGCAAATTTGCAGTCGACCCGGAAAAAAAAATCAGTGAGTTCGTGTATATTCTTATCATTTAGAACATGACATGTGTAAGTGTATTTATACACATTAAGGAAGCATTTAGGTATAGGGCTGACCTCTTGAAGGTTTTTTTTTGTTTTAATTAAATTTTAATTTAATTCAAAAAATATTTTATGGGGCCAACTTGTTTAAAGGGTTTTTTACAATAATAAAAATTTCTTTCCTTAGCCATAAGTTTAGGGTTTTATGTTTTATTAATTTTAAATATTACAACTTAAAAGATATTTTTAATTATATTTTAGTTCTTTAGAGATCTTAACAATGTGTGAGTGCCCATATAAAAAAAAATTAATACTTTATTACTGGTAACAAGTTTTATTAGAGTTTTTTTTTATCTTTGTATAATGTTGGGGTATTACTAATGTTTTAAGGGCAAGATATGGGGTAAATTGTAGGTTTAGGAATCAAAGGTAAAGGGTTTTAGGGACTTTAGTTACGTCAACAAGGTTGCCACATGCTTTATAAACACAACCCTCAAGGTGTGGGGGTGCCTAGGCTTCTCCTAGGGTACCATGACCTCTATAACACGCAAATGACCACTAAAAGGATCATTCGGACTCTGGTGCTGGGGAACCAATGACACAACTGGGGAACCATCGAACAAACTTAGGGGTACTTAACCACTCTACAGGGTGTTCATGAATTTTTCCATTGTCCCAAGGGCTCCAAGGGCTTTAGACTTGGGCTTGGACAAAGTTAAAAGGTCTCCTTTGACACTGACACTTACTCAACCCTCAAAGGCTCCTCAAGGGGCACCAAGGCACACTGACACACACTTGTTGGCATCAATGAAAATTTATTCAACAATCTTCCCCTTTGTCATTGATGACAACTCCAAAGCTCCCCCTTCAAATGAGATTCCTTTGTCCACATATCTCCCCCTTAGATCATGCTTCTTTTACCTACCTTGTTCAACTTTTTCTCCCCCTCTGGCATTAATGGCAAAGGGTACTTCTGCCATGCTCCCCCTGTCATATTGTAGTGTTGTTGAAGATAGAGGAATTCAATTAGGAGATAATATGACTCCCAATTTTTCTCTGAGGTACTCAAAAGTCTCTCTTGGGAGAGGCTTAGTAAAAACGTCTGCAACCTGTTCTTTTGTCTTAACATATTCCAAATTGATATTATTTTCTGTGACCTGTTCCCGAAGAAAGTGAAACTTGATTGGAATGTGCTTGGTCTTGGAATTCATAACTGGATTCTTGGAGATACCGATGGCACTCGTAATGTCACATAGAATAGGAATCAGTTCATTACATGTCACATGTATGTCTTGCAAGGTTTGCTTAATCCAAAAAATCCGAGTACAACAAGCTACTGCTGCTATATATTATGCTTCAACGGTTGATAAGGACATTGAAGACTGCTTTTTGCTTAACCAAGATACCAGAAAACCACCTAAAAAGAAAGTTGTTCCACTAGTGCTTTTTCTATCGTCAACACATCCTGCCCAATCTACGTCTAAATATGCTATCAATGTGAGATCATTCCCTTTTGGATACCAAAGTCCAAAATCCAAAGTTCCTTTGAGATACCTGAAGATCCTTTTAAATGCTATAATGTGAGTTTCCTTTAGGGAAGCTTGAAATCTTACAACTTGTCCAACGGCTTGCATCACATCTGGTCTGGAGAAAGTTACATATAGTAGACTACCAATCATTGACCTATAGAGCCTTTGATCAACTTCCTTAGATTCATCGTCTTTGCTTAGCTTACAACCTGTGATCATAGGGGTACTCATAGGTTTACAGTCTTCCATTTGGAATTTCTTTAACATCTCCTTAATGTATTTTGTCTAGGTAATAAAAATGCCCTCTGTTCTTTGAGATATCTAGAGTCCCAAGAAGAAAGTCAATTCACCAAGTAATGACATTTCAAACTCTTTTTGCATGTCCTTAGCAAATTGTTGACTCAATGAATCATCATCACTTCCAAATATGATATCATCAACATAAACTTCAATGATGAGTATGATGTTATTGTCTTGTTTGATGTACAAATTGCTATCTGCGCTTCCCCTCTTAAAGTTTTGTTGTAGTAAGTACCTGTCCAATCTGGAGTACTAAGCTCTTGGAGCTTATTTTAGTCCGTATAAGTCCCTTTTGAGCCTGCATACATAGTCTTCATTTTCTGAAAAATCCTTCTGGTTGTTTGATATAGACTTCTTCTTCCAATTCCCCATTTAGAAAAGCTGATTTTACGTCCATCTGATACACTTTGATGTCTTTGGAGCAAGCGTAGGCCAATATCATTCTGATAGCTTCCATTCTGGCAACTGGTGCATATGTTTCTTCAAAGTCTATTCCTTCAATCTGCGCATAACCCTTACAAACCAATCGAGCCTTGTTTCTAATTACATGTCCATCTTCATTCATTTTGTTTCTGAAAACCCATTTTGTGCCAATAATATTTTTGTTACGTGGTCTCGGAACAAGTTCCCAAGTTCCATTCCTCTCGATTTGATCTAGTTATTCTTCCATAGCTTTAACCCATTGTTCATCTGTACTGGCCTCTGCAAAAGTTCCAGGTTCAGTTGTAGACAAAAGAGAGAAGTGTACCTGCTCATTTCTTTCAGATTGTCTTCTTCTGGTTCCTATTCCGGCATCCTTATCACCAATAATCTGATTTGATGGATGATTCTTCTGGTACCATTTCTTAGGTGATAGATGATCTTTTTTTTCTTCTTGTTCGACAGTTGGTTGATTTAGTTCTTCATCTTCCATGAGTTGCTCTTCATCCTCATCTGGTTGTTCCTCCACTTTAAGTTTCTTCACACCTCTTTTCTTGGAACCTTTCCCTTCTTCATCGTCTGATTCTTCCGAGTCTTCTCTGGATGATGTTAGTCTTCCTTCAACTATCTTCACATTTATGCTTTCAATCACTTTGTCTAATCTCAGATTGTATCATTTGTAAGCTTTCCTCTTGGGTGAATATCCAAAAAATATGCCCTCATCTACTCGAGAGTCAAATTTTCCAATCTTCTTATCTTCTCTTTTGATGTAACACTTGCTTCCAAAGATTCTGAAGTGTTGTACACTTGTTGCTCTTCTGGTCCATAGCTCGTAGGGAGTTTTATCATTTTTGTTTCTGAGTAATCCTCTATTTAAGATGTGTACTGTTGTATGAACAGTGTGTCCCCAAAATTTGTCATTTAACTTGGATTCATTCAACATGGTTCGAGACATCTCCATTACTGATCTATTCTTTCTTTCAACAACTCCATTTTGCTGAGGTGTTTTGGCTACTGAAAATTTTCTCTTTATTCCATGCTCTTCACAGTACTTGTTGAATTCATCAAAAGTGAATTCTCCACCGTTGTCAGATCTAAGACACTTGATTCGTGACCCTGTTTCATTCTCGACTAGATCCTTGAACGTTTTGAAACATCCAAAAGCTTCTAATTTCCTATTGAGAAGACATACCCATGTCATCCTGGTATAGTCATCAATGAGTAGCATGAAGTATTTTTCACCATTCAATCATTTGCTTTTGGTTGGTCCAAATAATTCAGTGTGAACAAGCTCCAAAGATTTTGTAGAAGAATGCTCTTTCGTCTTAAAATGCACTCTTGTTTGTTTTCCATGTTAACACTGTTCACATACAGAGTTAGCAAGTTTTGTGACTTCGGGCATATTTCGAACTGCTTGGTTTTTGTAGATTTTGACCAAATTGTCAAAATGTATATGCCTCATTCTTCTGTGCCAAAGCTAGCTTTCATATTCTTTTCCTAAGTGACATTTTTCGGACTCAATCTCATCTAACACATATATGTTGTTTGGAGTCCTAGTGGCTGTGGCTACTAACTTCCTTGATTCTTGCTTTCTTATTTTACATCCTTTTGAGTTGAAGATGAGTTCATGTCCTTGATCACACATCTGACTGACGCTTAGCAGATTATGTTTCATGTTATCTACAAGCAAGACATTTTCAGCCAAGGAGTTTTTACTTTCGAGCTTTACTGTGCCCTTTCCTAATACTTTTGCTAAATTGTTATTTCCAAACGATACAGATCCTTTATCCTTTTCAATATTGACGAAAGCATCTTTGTCACTTGTCATATGCTTGGAGCAACCGCTATCCGTGATTCTGAGCTTGAAGAGCAATACCACATTCATAGTTGTTGTTATTGTGTTTAATCCATACCTTGTTGGGCATGTCCTCATTTCTTACTGTTGGTATCCTCATTCTGCAATTTCAGGCTATATGTCCAAAGTTGTTACACTTGTAATATTCTATTTTTGATCTCAAGGGATCAAATCTGTTGTTGTACTGTGGTCGTCTAAGGCTTGCAAGGTTATTCCTTGTCTCAAAGTTTCTTCTTTGAAAACAGTTTACAGCTTTGTGTCCAAATCTTCCACATGTAAAGCAATGCCCATAAAAGAAGTATCCATACCTGGGAATATATGGAGGAGGTGCTTTTCTGAGATCTAATCTTTCTGCTGGCCCTTCTTTTGATACAGGTGGTTCTGGCTGACGTTCGTTCTCTTCTTCATTCTTGTAGTCCGTGACAACTTCTGCATACCTTCTTGGCTTCTTTTCGTTATTTGTCAACATTGAGCTTGAGGCTTCATTTGTATTCTACTTGTATCCTATATTGTTCTTGTCGAAGAATGACTTTTGATTGCTGATGATTTGTTCTAGAACCTTGGAGCTATTTTCATAACCATTTGCGATATCTTTCGTCTGCAGCTTGTTCTTTAGAGATACTGTCACATGCCCCAATTTTGCAAAAAAAACAATTTTATATTATTTGAGGACAATATGTTAAATTTTATGCTAAGTTGTAATTGATGACTCAACAGAGTCAAGGATATTTAATGTAATTCTAAATATTTTATTTATAAATAAATAAAGGAGGAGACAACAGCTTAGGAAAGCTATTAAAAGAGTGTTTACTGGTCAAATTGGTGGAGGAGACTGGGTGGAGAGAAAACTGACATGTGGCAGCATCCTCAAACCACTTCCAACTGTTGCAGGTGGCAACCTCCCTACATTTGGGTCATGATTCCCAAGAAAGTGGAATCAGAGCAGGTGGCTCAATTAATGAAAACTGACCCAAAAGACTTAGGCAATCTTTATAAAAATTCCCATTGAAGAGAGCTTAGTCTGCTCATTCTAGAGAGGTTATCATTCAGGTGAATGAATGTACTTCAGAGAAATTCAATGGAAGGGAAATGTGGAAAGTGTTTGAGGGGATAACTGCTGATTGATCTAGTTGCATTTTTTAAGCTGAAGATCATACTGCTGAGAGCAGAGTGTTTTGCTGAGATATTGGACTAGTCTACTGTTTGCATTCTACACCAGTTCTCAGCCAAGAAGACCAGGAACAGGCTCGGGGGTCCTAAGGAAGCGTTTTTTGAGCACTCTCCAGAAGATTGGTAGGGAGGAATGGCCTCCTAACGCTGTTGTCGTCTGTCTTAAACAGGTTTTACATTATTTTGTTTTACTGTGTTAGTATTTGAGTTTGATGGTTATATCAATGTTAAAGAATTCAGTCTATAGAAAAGTTAGAATCTAGTAGTCTTTTTAAATGATTGAGAAAATGAACTTGATTTAGAAAAGTAATGTGTTAGAATGGAAATAATTTCTAGAGTGTGTTTTTCCACATTTGG
Source organism: Pseudotsuga menziesii (assembly GCA_001517045.1). NCBI lineage: Eukaryota > Viridiplantae > Streptophyta > Pinopsida > Pinales > Pinaceae > Pseudotsuga > Pseudotsuga menziesii. The sequence continues at coordinate 149,374 of LPNX010811083.1, forward strand.
AAAACCAGGTAGTACTCTAGCACAGGTAGAATGTTTAAGTAGATAAGATTGTGTATTTATAGATAGTAGAATAATTTTATTCATGTTAAAATATTATGGAGGTTAAATAGTGTTATGATATGTTTGTATTTCTCTTTTTTCACTTAGTAACTGATTGAAATACAACAGAAAAACCACATTAGAGTTACAATGATTACATACAGTTAAGTAAATAAACGAGCTAACCAGTTTATTTAACTATTATAAATAAAAACATCTAAGCTGAAATCCATTTACATGGATAATTATATAAATAAACGATTAGTCTACTATAGACTGTTTACAGTCCTTTCTGAAAACAAATGTACAGTTACAAATTAAAAATATCACAACACACCTGTAATAATAATTTAACCGAATTAACAAGTAGCATAACCTAATTAATAATAAATTGAAGAACTTATTTAGACAAGGGTTTCATTTCAGGAAAGCCCTAGCTTATATGTTCTGAACAAGTAAGTTAATATTATAAATTACACACTTCGACTGAGTTACAGTCTTATAATGACAATATCTATTACAAAAGATATTTAGACAGTAATGTTCTTTATTAACAGTCGAATAGGAAAAACCCTAATGTACACAGAGTCATAATTTACTAGATTAAAGAAAAAACGAGACTGAGCTCGAAGTAAAATCCTTCCTAAAAACCCAATGTATTACGTTGACAAGCCGTAAGGCTGAAAACTTAACCAATTTACAACACCCAGCTCAAGGCCGGTGTACCCAACATCATGGCGTGGGTTTGAAAACAAAACTAATAATAAACTTATAAAAACTTCATTACTGTAATAACCTTTATAAAACAATGTATATTTATCAGTATATTCAAAGCAGAGAGCCATTAAAACCATGAAGACAGGAGAACCTCCACATAATAAGAATAGAGTATGTCATTACTTAGCCATAAGGCTGTAAACCTGTCAATAAGTCGAGAACAGTGAAATACAAGTCACGGCATTGAAGCTGGAGTTACCTTGCTACAGGCAAGGGTTTTAACAACCAAAAATACTAAATAACAACTGAGCTAACCATTTTAAACACCGAAGGAACCGAGGTCATAATTATTCTCCAACTGAAACCCTTTTTCCCTAATCTTTACAAGTAGGGAGTTGCCACATTGTAACTGGGGCTTACCCGTAGGTCTTGTTGTCAATCCAAACATGGTGAGGGTTCTTCCAAGCATAAGGGCGAACTATAACCTACAAGTAAATACCAACAATCTTAATTAGAAACTGAGTTATATAACTGTAACAGTAACTTAAACTTATAACATTTGTAAGGAAAATTATTTACCTGGAAGCGAAGGAATCTGGGGTCACAAAGGAAACGAACCAGCACAACGAATAGCACAAATGTTCGTGCTCACCTGTGAAAGAGGCGACAAGGTTTCACCATACATACTACACCAACGATGGAGGAGGATGAAAGTTTCAGCACTATCCATGAAAGGAAACAACACTAAAAACTACTGACAGAGTTTCACTACTCTCACAATAGCCTAACATATGCAGGAAGAAAACCAAATGCGAGCTGTGAACCTTGCAACCCACACACTAGAGTGGCAACGCTTTGTTACATACAAATAATGGAGCTAGAGACGGGAACAAATGAGCCCTCATGGCCGCAGCAAAACTAGACGATGCCAAGACCAAAACCCTCAACGAAGAATGAGAAGTTAGGGCTACGAAGTAGGTTTTTAAATCATGCATTGCACGGTGGTGGACGTTCCACGTGCCCACCAAATTATTCAGTCCACAGTGGGTCGATTTGTATAGTTTCCACTGCACTGTCAGGAACCAAATCATTGTCAATAATTTAGATAAAAACTACAATGATAATAAAATCTACAAGGTCAAAAACATATCGTATAAATGATAAACATTAAGTCAAACTATATTGAAGTGTGAGATTTTTACGGTATCGTTAAATCTTATAATATATAAACCTTGGAATCTTCGTTGGTAATGAACCAAAACCTATATTGCATCGATATCCTTGTTTTATAATGACCTTATAATCTTTCTTAGTAAAACATTTATGAAGAGATCATTAGTATAGTAAAAGTCATTGAACATGAGTTGATAGTATCACTATTGACCATTTTTTTTATAACGATAAACGATGCATGTTTATGCTGTTAGAACTAATTTATGTAAACACTAATACGTAAGAACTAGTTTATAAATCAACAAGGTGTGTATAAACATAAATAGTAATTACACCCTAGAATAACTCTTACTTTTGAATGTAGTCTATAGTACTAAGAGTAAGATAAACTCCTTGGAAGTACATGATCATTTGGTCTCCATAAAATACCAAAGCTCTAAGTTTAAACAAACCAAGGTTAGATTAGACTTGGTAGTAAAATATAGTAAAACTATCCAAGAATAAATATAGTATCACTTGTTATTATAAATAAATAATAGGGTAATGTAATGTCGCCACATGACTTATGTCATGAAGAAACTTGGAAGATAGGAATCACAACTTGACAACAATTGTGTAAATGATCATTTATAACTATAATACAATAACAAGCTGATAAGTTTCCTCTACTAAAGCTCAATTAAAAGTAGAACTGAGGGTTCTTTTGCAAGCTTGTCCTTAGAAGGCTTTAGTTTTATTTCCATGCTTATAAGCCGTGTTTTAAATTTTAGAAATAACAACAACAGTAAACTATTATGTCAGTAAATGAATTGTTCTACAAAATATTGAGCTTTATAAGAACTTGGCTAATAGCTAGAAAGAAGATTTGTCCGAAATCAAAGTCATACTAATGAAAAACATTGAGTAGGGTAAGGTTATTGGTCTTTACGACATGAATTTTAAAATACTGTCATAGTTGCAAAACAAGTAAAGAAAAGTTACTTTACCTCGTAGTACCCTTGAATTCTATTAAGCAGACTTTTACTCTAGCAATATATTTATGCTAAAGAAGTATATCTGGATTAACGCTTTAATAAACTCCTACTAGTTCAAAATTTACCTGTCAAGCCTATAAGATCCAGAAATCCAGCTAAGTTAGCAATTTCTAAGTAAGCCCCAGTTAGAACGTAACTTCTCACCTACTTGACAAAATCAAATCATCAGTACAACTAGAAACAACTGAATGCAAATTAGTTACATCACATATCGAAATTAAAATAGTATTAATTTATATGTGTTTAAGTTAATCATTAGTTTGTAACTGTTTCATTTTTCCATTAACCGCTAGCAGTTAACAAACTGCGACTATAGACAATTTATGTTACATCAAATTTTTTTAATTTTTGTGAAAATTTGGGGTTATGACATGTGGTATCAGAGCACAAGGTTCAAACACTAGGCCTTGATGAAGCCCAACTTGCTTTTATGGAACAATGAATTTAAATTATTTTGCTGATGTTATTTTATTTTAATGTTATTCAACAGAGAAATTGTTTCTGAAGTTTAACAACAGGTATGGAAAGGCTAGAGGAATATGTGGAAGAGGAATCTCCATTTACTGAACAAGAAAACTTACCAAGAGATCCTATACAAGAAGATCTAACCACTAATTCCTCAGAACTTTTACAAACAGTAAAAGACTTAAAATCTTAAATGGAATCTGTTAAACGAGAGAATGAAAGGATTCTGAGGGCTCAGGAGGAGCTGAATCAGATCCTAACAGAAATATTTCACACTGAGGGTAGGGGTAAAAGAGCTGATTCAGAAGATACAAGTCATCAACATAAATATAAAAAAGATTAAACAGACTAAAAATGAAAGCAACTCATCTTCAGAGGTATTTGGTGATCAACGTAATTTTCATTCAACTAGTGATAGTAGTGATGACAACCATTATACTAAAAAGAGAAAATATAAACCCTATGAGGAAATTTCTGGGGAGTTTAAAAAGATTAAACAACCAACATTCAATGGAGAGACTGAGAAGGGGGAGGAAGTGGAATCCTGGTTATCTGGGATGAATAAGTACTTCTAGATTTATAACTATTCTAACCAATTAAAGGCTAGAATGGATATCTACAATCTTTCAGGGAAGGTTGATATTTGGTGGCAAGACTTGAAGAGAGTGAAGGGAATAAAAGAGAAGAACGTAAATTGGAGTACCTTCAAGAGGTACTTTAAAAAGAAATTTTTGTCTGAGCAATACTATGAAGACAGAGCAAAAGAATTCTATGAGCTTAAACTAGGTTCAATGACTATGAAAGATTTGAACAACAAGTTTTTAAGTCTGCTTAGGTATCTACCATACCTTGTAGATAAAAAACCAAAGGTACAGTGATTCCTCAACTGTCTACCTTATCATATCAATGATAGGATTGAGTATGACAATCCAAAAACTCTGGAAGAAGATATGAGGAAAGCCAATTTCTATTATGAATAAAATCAGAAGAAGGAAAGCATGGCCAACTGGAAGGCCAAGAAGAATAACAACCATTATGATCAAAATAAGAAAGAATTTGTGCCCAACCGGAATTCTAAAAAAATAAGGCCATAAATTTTGCTAACAAGAATTTCCAAGGGAATAAGAATAATTCACCAAGCAATCAGAACAATTCAAAGGGTAAAGAATCTGCTAATGACCATGGTAATTACACAAAGAACTTTGAACGCAAAGAACCTATAAAGTGCTGGGAGTGTAATGGCCCGCATTATGCTTCAGTCTGTCCTAATTGGAAAAAGACTGTCAGTAATATTCATACCATACAGGAGGAAATGACTGTTGTAGATTTAGCGATGACTATGCCCAGAATCAATGCAGCCTTGGAGAATCGACAAGAAAAATATCAAACTTCCATGGTGGAAGTAGAAGGTACGATAAACCAAACCCCTATAGCTATTTTAATTGATCCAAGAGCTAGTCTTAGTTATGTTTCACCTAAATTGGTAGAAAAATGTAAGCTGTCCGTTGAAAAATTTGAAAATTCTTGGTTGGTTCAGTTAGCCACTGGTGCAAAAAGAAAGGTAACTTGTTTTGTAAAAAAATGTGCAGTAGTTATGGATCAATTTGAAACTATTGTAAAGCTTAATGTATTACCTCTTGGTTCTTATGACTTACTAATGGTATGAATTGGTTAGAACAACATAGGTTGATTTTAAATTGTTATGATAAAACCTTTACGTGTATAAATAATGATGGAAAATCAATAAATGTAAAGGGAATCCCTAGAAGAACTACCATAAGGTAGATTTATGCTCTGCAGCTTAAGAGGGCTGTTAGGAAGGGTTGTAAAGCTTATTCAGTAACAATAACTGATGAAGAGAATCTAAATAAAACAGACAAATTAAAATTGGAGGACATACCAGTTTTAAGAGAATATGTTGATGTATTTCTGGAAGAAATTCCGGGACTACCTTCGAAAAGGGAACTAGATTTCACCATTGAGCTAGTACCTGGTGCAATACCCAGCTCAAATGCCCCTTATCGAATGAACATACTTGAACTTAATGAACTAAAATCACAATTAAAAGAACTTATTGACAAAAAATATATTCGACCTAGTGTGTCTCCCTGGGGGGCACCTGTCATCTTCGTTAAGAAAAAGGACGGAACCATGCGGCTTTGCATAGATTAGCGTTAGTTGAATAAGATGACTATTAAAAAATGATACTTGTTGCCTCTTATAGATGATCTATTTGATCAACTACGTGGAGCCACGGTGTTCTCGAAAATTGATTTAAGGTATGGATATCATCAAGTTAGGATTAAAGATGAAGACATCTTTAAAACAGCTTTTAGAACTCCATATGGCCATTACGAATTTGTCGTCATGCCATTCGGGATTACTAATGCCCCAGTTGTTTTTATGTGTTTAATGAACAACGTTATGCATAAGTATCTAGATAAGTTTGTGGTTGTGTTTATCGACGACATATTAATCTATTCAAAAATGAAAGAAGAACATAAAGAACATTTAAAAATTGTTTTGCAAGAGCTACGAGATCATCAACTCTTTGCAAAGTTTAGTAAATGCGATTTCTTTAAAGATAAGATTCAGTACTTAGGTCATGTGGTGACTAAGGAAGGGATTTCTGTAGATCCCGAAAAGATAAAGGCGATCGAAGATTGGTCAGTTCTTAAGGATGTAACTGATGTTCGATCCTTCATGGGAATTACCAGTTATTACCGGAGGTTCATTGAAGGTTTTTCGAGAATCGCGAATCCGATAACTTCTTTGCAGAAGAAAGGAAAGAAATTTGATTAGAACCAGAAATGCGAGGATAGCTTTAAAACGTTAAAAACTTTATTAACCAATGCACCTATTTTAAGAATGGCTGATCCAAATAAAGAATTTGTAGTGTGCACTAGCACCTGCAATGATGGTTTAGGTGGTATTCTGACTCAAGAAGGGCATGTTATTGCCTATGAGTCTAGGAAATTAAAAATTCATGAAAATAATTATGCAACTTATGATCTGGAATTAGCTGCTGTTATACATGCTCTAAAGATGTGGCGTCATCACCTAATTGGCAGAAAAATTTATTCTAATCATTGATAATAAAGGACTAAAATATCTGTTAGATCAGCCTAATCTAAATGCCAAACAAGCTAGGTGGCTAGCTTTTCTAAGTGAGTATGATTTCGAAATTCAACACATTAAAGGTAAAGAAAATAAATTTGCTGATGCATTAAGTAGGAATGCAAGGTTGAACTTCACAGCAGTTATCAACACTTATACAACAGATCTGGATGAACAGCTTAAAGAGGGGGTAGTAGAAGATGAAATTTACCAAAACTTACAAGCTAAAACGAAAGAAAATCGAACAGAAAGCTAAAGTAAAGGGTACAATTTGGATGCAAAAGGATTTTTACTGTATAAAAACAGAATGTATGTACCTAATGTACCTAAAGTTAAGTTATTAATTTTATTTGAAATCCATAAAAATCCATACTCAGGTCATCCAGGCTATCAAAAGACTATAACTATGTTAAGAAAAGAATATTTTTGGCCAAACATGAAGACTGAACTGGCGGATTATATCGCTAGGTGTTTTGAATGTCAGCAGGTGAAAATTGAACATCAACAATTAGCTGGATTACTTCAGCCATTGCCCATTCCTAGCTGGAAATGGGAGATAAATAGTCTCGATTTTGTTACTGGACTGCCTAAAAATCAGAATTTAAATGACTCCATCATGGTAGTGGTCGATAAATTAAGTAAAGCAACCCACTTTATACCTGTTAAAACTACGTATAAAGTTGCAAACATAGCTGATATTTATCTAAAGCAAATTTTTCGACTGCATGGAATACCGAAAGTTATAATCTCGGATAGAGACCCTAAATTTACAGGTAACTTTTGGAAATATCTGTTTAAAGGATTAAACACTACATTAAATTTTAGTACTTTGTTCCATCTTCAAACAGATGGACAGGCTGAAAGAGTAAACCAAGTACTAGAAGATTTACTAAGAATGTATGTGAAAGACCAGCCAGGTAAATGGGAGGATTATTTTCATCTGGTAGAATTTGCTTATAATAATAATTATCAAGTGTCAGCCGGATTTACTCCTTTCGAAATCTTGTATGGGAGGAAATGTAATACTCCTATCTATTGGAGTAATCCGGTAAATAGATTAGTATTAGGTCCTGAACAATTGAAGGAAATGGAAGAAATTGTAAAACAGGTACAAGGTAATCTGAAAGTTGCGCAGGATCGACAGAAAAGTCAAGCAGACCTTAAAAGAACTCCAAAGGAGTTTCAAGTAGGTGAACATGTGTTCATTAAGGTGAGGCCCAAAAATATCTCTTTGAGATTGGGTAGTTGTGCAAAACTAGCACCTCGTTACTGTGGTCCATTTGAAATATTGTCGAGGATTGGACAAGTAGCTTATCAATTAGCATTACCACCGAATTTAAGAGTACATAATGTTTTTCACATTTCTGTATTAAAGAAATATGTTCATGATGCTACTCATGTTGTTAACTGGAATGATGTACAGGTGGAACCAAAAGGAGATTTTCTGGTGGAACCGAACTGTATCCTCGTGTAGAGGGAGATCACACTTCGAAACCGCACCATTGGTCAAGTGAAGGTGCAATGGAAGCACCTTAGTCCAGAAGAAGCCACCTTCATTCCTCGCCTTTCCTTCGTCATGCACCTCTCCATTTTGTTTACGCTGGTCCTTTGCTTCCTTTGCAATCTTCCTTTCTTTCTGTCGCGCGCGCGGCACACCTTCTTTGCTTGCGCGCAAACTTCTTCCTTGTGCTCCTTTCCCAGGCCAACATTACTACTTTGTTTGATTGACCTATAGTATGAGTAGTCATGCAATCTTTTATGTAAGATCTTCATGCATGCTTTTCTTGAACAAACTTAGGTTATCCTACTGAGTTGGCATTGCCAACCACTTTTTCACCCATCCGTATCTTCCATTTTTTCACTTACCCTAACTTGAACTTTGACTTGTGAGATTAAAGACACCTTATTTTCCCACTTATTTTATGATGACAGACCCCATGTTGTTTTGTGTTTCGGCTCTAAGTTGTGCAACAAAAATTGCTGAGGCCTTGACCTTTTTGGGCTAGGAGAACATGCTGGTGTTGGTTCCTAAGAATAGGTGTGTTGGGTTTTGAATCCTTGACCTCTATGGTTGGTTGCCCTCAATGTTTGGTCCTAAATGTGGATATTCCCCCTATTTGCCCAAGAGTTGTCAGCTAAAACTTGAATAATTTTGTCTACCATCATTACATGCATTGTATACTATATGATTATCTTATGAAATGCAAGCCCAAGAATAAGTTTGCAAACTGTGTTTCTAGACACACCTAAAAGGGGCTAATAAATGAAATGTGAAAGGCCTAACAAAAATGGCTAAATAAATGCTAAATCTAAAGATTGTTGGCCATACATGTTGGAAAATGTAATGATTAAATTCCTCACTGAGCCTACAAGTTTGGATGTGGGATGGAGCAAGGGACAACTAATTCTAAAGTGTCCCCTAGGATTTCTTCATTATAGTTTCTTGTGTACTCATCACAAGGGTCCTAGAAAAGAACCTCATAGAACTTGACCTTAGCTTGGACGTGAGCAGTAGTCATATGTTAAAGTTGAATGGACACTTTTCAAATCAACTCATCCTTTTATGAGACACTTCCATTCCCTATCGTTCTCTGCTCATCATGAATTCAAGTGGATCCCTTAATTCTTTATGTTTGAAAGATCACTTTTCAGAGTCAACAAGTCTCTCCCATGACCTCAAGCATTTGTTTCATCATTTCACCCATCACAACTAGTACTCTAAGTCTTGTATGTGAGAATACTTAAAGAGCTTTATAAAAGTTGAATGGTTACTTTGATATGAGTCTAATATTTATTTATGTTTATGTACCATTGTCATGCTATTAATGCTTTAAGTTTGGATACTAACATAATCAAGTGAGATTTATTCATTTATGGTATACTTCGGATTATCCATATTATTTCTTAGCCTTCATTTTATGTACTTTGACCAAGGCAACCCAGTTGACCAAGTCAAACATGGTTCCCAATGCAATGACTGCAAAAAGAAATATTATATCAGCTCCAAACATGCCCAACAACAACACTGCAATCTCAAAATCCCAAAATCCCATAGAGAGCAACGATTCTAGAGACCCTCTATCAAATAAAAACCCACCACGAAAGTGCTGAGTGGTTCTATGTGCTAGTTCAGCCTTCGCTACTACATCATAGCCATCATATCCTATTCCACGTCAACATGTGCTTTTATAAATGTAAATGTTTTTTATTATTTTATCAAAATATTAGTTTTAAAAAAGGAAAAATGTGTATGTATAAATGTAAAATGTTGTTTATTATTTTATAAAATATTAGTTAAAAAAAATATTTGTTATTATTTCTTTAAATATTATCTTGTTAATTTTTATAATGGGCAGATGAAAATATATTTTGCTCAAGAGGTGTTATGTAAATGTAGCATTTGTTATTCTTATAAATGTTATATTGTTTTTATAATTGTGAAATGGATATGTATGTTTGGTATGTTGAATGGCAGAAAATTTATTTATATTAATTTTTATTTTTATTTATTTTTATTTTATATATAATAAATGTTACTATTAGTATTATAAGGTAATCAATAATATCCAATATCTAATATTTGATGTTTTGAAATATATTTTTTTTTAATATTTAAAGATTTGACATTTTGAATATAATTTTGATGTAAAATATAAAATAAAACATTAGATGTATGAAAATAATATTGTTTTTAGTTGGGATAGCTCAGTTTGTTAGAGCATGTGGTTGTGGCTATTAACAAGCCTTCCATTTACAATCAAAACTGTAACCCATCATCACTTGTGACTGTTAAGGCTCACGAAAATAAGGAATCATTACATATGACACATTCTTATTACAAATAAGTTAAAAAATTAAAAAAAATTACACATGATGCACATGAGTTGATGACTTGTTACACTTGAATAAGGAACTTTCTTTATTAAAAGACTTGTTACACTCGGAAGACAAACAAGCAAAGGGCTACATAATACAATGTGTGAATATAGGGTTAGGGACTGATGATGTAGTTGGAACCTGATAAGCAGATGCCCTAGCGCAGAATTTGAAACCCTTTGGGAAGCTGCTTCTACCAAGATTTGGAGAAGATCCCGCAACTTCAATGAGAAGATAGAGTGAAAGAAAACATATGCAAAAAGAGCACATAGCTTGAATTTTATCCATCTGGCCTCTTAGCATCCAATTGAATTAATTAGATCCAAATTTGCAGCCTTTTTGAAGGTGTTTTTGCTTTCAATCCAATTGGGATGCGAATTTGTAGTCTGGTGGAATGGAAGCTCAATTGTATAGTAGTCTAAATTTGTAGTCTAGTGGAATGGAAGGGGTTCTTACTCCCAATTGAATTCGCATACCAATACACCAGTGTAGGATTGCATATTGTCATACAAAGGAGTTTTATGATAAGAGGTTCTAAAGCATTTGAAAAAATATTAGCATAGTACATTTTGTTTGCATGTTTAAGGTTAAAGTTAAGATTCACTAAAATATCACATTGAATTTGGAGCTTATAAACAATGACAATTAATGATAGGAAGAAGTGAAAGAGCACTTAGAAGGAAAATATGAGTGAAGGGATTGCGAGTTTTGATCACTCAAGAATTATGTAATTTAACATATCCTCAAATACACAATAAAAGTGATGGTGGTGGAAAGTTAATTTGAGATATTGATATGAGAAGAAATGGTATGTTTTTTTGTAATTGTAAGGAGAGAGAAATATATTGTCTAACTTTTATTTTTTTTCTAAATTTAAAATTTAAACAATTATAAAAAAATATAAAAACTAACTTCACACATGGAACACAATGTCCCAACCCCTATATTCTCTTGAGTTTCACAAATCTATATGCCACCAATATACCAATGTTTCCATACTTTGGCAACTCTTGTAAATCAATCCATCGACTATTTGAGGTTAATTATCCTTCAATAACATAGAGTAACGATCTCCTAAATGATCTAATTAGATGTGTCATCATAGTATGTATAATAATACCTTCTATGATTGAAGTCCTAAGATGATATAATGAATTTGTCTACTTCCAACAGTTGACCTTACCACTAAACATTGTAGCCTTGAGACCATCAATGCTTTCTTCAAAGAGAGTAAGAGAAGAATGAATGTTGTCTTCTTTTGGTAAGGTTTGTACTTTTGAATCAATAACCTTAAGAAAAGAATGCCTTAAGAGTACACCCATTCACCCTTTATTCTAGGCTCCATGGACTTATTTTTGGGATGTTTTAGATCCTATGTTTCTTTATTTAAGAATATTTAATTATGGATTTTTTTCCATAATAAAATCAAATGCAAAAAATTGCACAAATTGTCAAATATTAGAATACCTAACGTCTTATAAACCATTAATTAATGTTCTTTTGACTCTTATATTAAGAATTTGAGACTTTTAGCAATTTGTGGACTCCACTTAACATTCATCGTATTAGGTGATAATCGTAAACTTAATAAAAGGAAATTAAAACTATTGAAATGAAATAAGTTTTATTGTAGTGGAAGGTTTACCTTTGAGTTTTGTTTGCTTCAAATTTGTGGTGACACAATATTGCATCTTAGTTAAATACTTGTGTGTATTGGTTCAATAAAAGAGACTATGGCATGCTAAGATTGTCATCACAATTTGTGCAACCTTATCCAATAAATCCATACCTAACCCACTCACGAATTTCTAAAAATAGATTGATTACACTATAAAAGTTTGGGAAGTGAGCCCTCTCTTAAATTTATGACAATTATATGCATCACCCATAATTTTTTGAGTGATAGTGAGATATCGTTTGTTTAATGATCTTGTTTGTACATAACAAAAACATTCATACATATTGGACATTGACAAATTATTAAGGGTGACTAACTTATTGTGAACCATCCTTGGGAAGCTACATTTCTTAGAGTACAACACCATTAAAAAAATTAGTCCCAAGGCATTGTAAAGACACTTGTTATAAAGGAAGAGAAAATGTTGGATGAGGAAATGATAAAAAGGAAGATACAACATCCCTAGGGAGGAAAAAACCTGGTGGTGTAGGGAATTTTCCCTTGAGGATTTTGTGTAATGTTTAGAAAATAAACCACCAAATTGTGGATGACATTACACAAAAATTTCTATTTCTAATGATCAAGTATATTTTCAATCATAGGATATAATTATGTCTCTACCAAAATTTCACAATATGAATATTTAAGAAATAAAAATGTGCTTTACTTTTATTATACGATTATGTTAACTTGAAATGGGGTAAGAATTATGTTAATATAACATAATAGCAAAAAGAAAATGTCAACATTGCATAAGTTGAATATATATTTTTTCATTAAAATCATCATTCAAATTTATTGATCAAAATTAATTTTATTTTTTTTCTTCGACGTTATTTTGCACCTTTTTTGGGCAATTGCTAGTTTTAATTTGAGATCTAGTTGTGACATGGTTATTATGAATGACCTCTTTCGGAGTGTTAGTCGTTGCATTTTGAAGTTGAGGATAATCGACATTTTTGTATAATTGATAGAGATAGTCTTTGTGCTCCCAATTGTCTTCTTTTTGTTGCTTTTCCATGAGGGAAAATAATGTGGAAAAGTCATGAATTGTATTCATATATTCCCTGAGAATATTTTCCCCAAAATCAATGTCGTCGGAGAAATAAATGCTTAGAGGATAAAAGGACAATTCAAAGGATTGTAGAGAAAATTGTGATTATCGATGCAAAGATTGTAAGGATGGGTCAGTCCTCCAATGGAGTCGCCATGTGAACTTGTAACCTTGTCCGCCAAAGGGAAATGTTGTGATGGAGAGGTGAGATGAGTATTATGTATGATTATGGTAGAGGATAAACAAACCATCAATAACTATCTTGATGCGATATGATTAATTAAAACGTAAAAGGTACACTCACAGACACATGAGGTAAGGCTCTACCTCCTCGGCAGTGATGCCAAAAATGTTATCAGACAGTTTGTAGTTGTCAATTAGAGGCATTCTATCCAAGACGATAGAGGGAAAGTCAACTAGACCAGTGACACTTCGAGGATCCCAATCACCACTTGATAAGATGGTTGTCATGCCAAAAGCGATTCTCATCACTTTATGCTATAAGAAAGAAAAGGGGGAGAACCCGATCAATCCTTAGGAAAGATCGAAGACATGACACCAGATCTCAATATTGCTATTTAACATAAGTTGACCCGTGAATAAATCCTAGATCAAATGGATAGCTAATGAGAGCAAGGATTCAGGGATAGATTAATGATGAAGGATGTTTAAATATAATACCCGTGATAGTTTCTCAATAGCTTAGTTAATTTACATAGATCTAGGTTCAGAGTGTTAGGTGAAGGGTGGCTAAGACACTACCTTAGGGGAAATGATATCAAAATTTAGAGAATGCCCAAGATAACAGTTCGGATAATGAATTAAGACTCCTAACACTTAGTTGATTTTCTTGGGTGTTAGATTTGAGAATGTAATAGAGATCACAAGCAAGGGAAAATCACAACAACAAAAAAGAGCTTCCAACCAAGGGGGGTGAATTGCCCAAAGGGCCAGTGCTTGATCTAGTTGGGAAGATGGAGTCCAAAGGTGACACCATAGGTGGTCTAAGGATTTTAAGGGATGGCCACAAATACTCAAGTTTCATAATTTTGAAATTCTAAGTGATGTGGTCTCGAGAATTTTCCTAGTTACTAAATGAGGGTTTTATCATTTAATTTATGCTGACAGTGGAATGTAGATAAAATAAATAGAAAATAGAAATGGAACTTACTTGGAATTGAGAGATTCCATGAGATGTTTCCCCTCGTCCAACATCGTCAACTTGAAATCTTAGATCCACACCCAGTTAGAGCCCAACGAATTTCCTAGTGCACCCCTCCGGCCAAAGTCAACCAGAACACAATAAGCAAACTAAAATTGTGATTGAATTGAATTTCACAAGAAAAGAAATGCATGCAAGTGAAACAAGGAGAAATAGTAATCAAACGCTAAGCAAGATACGCAAAAAAGCTTCTTGTAAGATGAAGTCATGGAGAGAGAGGTAAAGAGTCTCCTCCACAGAGTTGACCTCCAAGAATTCGCCCTTCTGCATACAAGATCAACACGAGATTTTGCCGAAAAATGGAAGATAAACATTTAGTTCCCAAAGAGACTTATAAAAAACAAGAGTCATGAATGCCCCAGATAATTCACAAGTGTGCCAAAAAATATTTTCTATTACTTTCAATCCAAGAGCCAAAGTCCCCTTTACAATGGTGGAGCCACCTCTCTTAAATAAGAGGAGAGTGATGTCCACATTCTAACTAATTCCATCCAATGGTTGAGACTACAACTTTATAAACGATGGAGATCACTTTTTGTTTTTAATATCGTACATGGATCACTCTCAAAAGAGTTGCCTCTAACACCTAGGTACAATGAGATACATCATAACAATGTGATATAACATAAGGTACATGATGAAGGACTTTCCTTAGGGGATTAAATCACCTTAGGTCCCCCTTAATACAATAATATACGATACATCATGATAACATATGCCAAAACATGGTGGAGTGCACCCTCTAAAGGAAGAAGTCCTCCCTAGGACAAAGATACATCATGAAATCCTCTTATGTGAAGATATAATGCATGGAACATGTGTGTAGAGCCTTGTCATATCATAAAACACCATCCCCAAGTAATTTCCTAGCCCACATTAGCCAAATCGATTTTTCTGGAGTAGCCATGGTCATTTTTAAAGGGAATAAAATGCCAGTTCATCATGCTATAGAATGAAAATGCCAATAAGTCCTTTTTTTCCCAAAATCATCATCTGAATGCACTAAATGAATCAAAGACCTCAAATCCATCAATAGTGACAACAACTACCATATATATCCATCTAGATATGCATATGGAAACCAACACCATCTTAAAAAATAAAAATATGGCCATAGTAATAATAATAAATTATAATAATCTTGTAGGATGGCCCATAACCTCCAATTGAACATGGAAATAGTGCATTGGATAGATCTAGGTGACATTTACAATCTCGAACATTGTAGTCAACTGCCTCGAGAAACGTGTTTGACCAAGTCAAAATATTCAAACTAAAGGCTGAGTAACAATCTGAATAATCCTATATGCACAAGGGATGAATAATGCTCACGCGTTTATGTTAATAGGCATACTAAAACATGTTAGACATAACAATGGCAACCAAAGATAACATAATAATATAACTTGAGTTAGAGTAACCATTAAATCCTTTGTGAAGCCCCCTATATATGCTCACTTATAGACTTAACCAAACTGTTAGGATGGGTGAAATGGATAAAACAAGGGGAAGTGATAAGTTGACCTTGACTTCATGATCTCCTAGATAAAAAGGACACGAGAATCCACTTAAACATATGCAGGATAGAGAGCATTACGGAATGGGGGTGTCTCACACAAGGGATGACTAGATTAGGATGCTTTCAGGATAGATCTGTGATTTCGAGGTGGGTTCAAGCATACCCAACTGATAGATATGAAATTTTGACCACCCACCCAAAGGGGACGCCCCACCTAGAGTGACTAGTGCTAGATCTCAAGGAAAATGGAGTCCAATTTACGTGAAATTCGAGATCTAGGGTTTATTCTACAATATCCAAGTGGGTTTTGATTACCTTCATAAAAAACTCACCGGATCTGTTAGATCTGCAAAACGAGAATTTGTAAAAAGAGGGTTTGGTGGTGACAATTGGATTAAGCCCAAGAAAAATTGAACAAATGCAAACGTACCTGAAAATACTTGGTAGTAAACTTGTATGACGATGATCATGCCTCTCCGATCAATTACGAGCGTTTTCTATGCCTCTCTAAGTGAAATCGCTAATCCCTTCAAGATGCCAAGCGCTCCCTCCTCCTGCAAAAGAGATCTGCAATGAGAATCGATTTGCAAAAAGATAGATGAAATGGTGAAGAAAAATGAATCAAAGAACATCAAGATGGTCGCAAGACACAATAAATATACTCCCTGAATCAATGGCGACTTAAGGGAATGCTATGGAGCTCAGTCACAATAACACCCCTACCTAAATTACTTACTTCACCAAGTGGATGACAACCTGCAAAAGTATTATAAATACATAGACCCGTAAGAATGCTAGAGAGAATAAGACTTTCCAATATTCATACAAGACATTTGACAAAGCTTCCGAGGGATTTGCAAAAATATTTTATTATTCCAAGAGCTCAAGAGCCAAAAGTCCCATTTATAAATGAGAGAGCATCTCAATATATAAATCTCTCAAGTACATAAAACCTAGATCCAAAAGATCTAGGGTCATGATAAAAAAATAAAAACAATCTAATCAATGACTAAGATTATCCGAATACATCATACACGGATCAACTCAATAATAGAAGAGGGGCGCACAACTAAAATTTCCCAATGAAGGGGCACACCACATAAAAATGACCAATAAACATAAGATAACACATGGTGTGGGATAAGAGTTTATAACATCCTTCACTAGCATGGCCCCATGGCACAAAAACAAGGTGCGGTGGTCAAATATACCAAGGAGAGATAAAAATCACTAGGAAGTTTCCCTTAAACTGAAGAAATCAAGGACGTGTGGACCCCATGTGAAGTGAAGTTGATGTCAGATGATGAAGGTGACCCAAACACTATGCCTCAAACTAATTCCATGCCATTTCTTTGCCTCATTATCCCAAATCGATTTCCTCGTTAGCCATTTTTTATCATCAAAATGTTTCCTTGGGAACATAAAACTGCCATATCTCACCGGTGACCAAAAAATGAATCCAAATGATTGCACTGATGTGTATGGCACCATAGTATTATGGTACAATCGATTGGATGCACCCATAGATTCCCTCTAGTGCCCTAGGAGATCTCACCATTATCTGCACTGTGTTTTATTTTTAATTTCCCATGGAAAATATGCTGCAAAATGCATGAAAACCCATATCTCCCCTGTAACTGCCCAAAACTAAAAACCAGTTGTACTAATGGACTCAAAGTGTCCAAATCAACTAGGAATGAGTAGTCATACACAACATGTCCATCATAAAGATACATTAGAGGCCCCATCCATGCCATAACAATAAAAATAATAAAGCATGTAAATGTTGATAATCATAAAAATAATACAAGCCATCATAATAAACCACCATCTGAAGCATGAATATGTTTAATGGACACCCATAGACCATAAATAATTATCATCCACAACCATCAGTCTAAAACTCATCCGGGTCCCTGCTCTTGGCTTAGTCGACACTGGGTTGACCAGGTCAAAGACTGATCAAATGATGACCCAAGTGCTAAACTTTGATACTACAAAGTACAAAATGGACATGCATGCTCAATTATCTATGCTAACAGTGAGACTTAAGTACAATTAGATTATGTTGGAAAGTATAAGCACAATACATATATAATAATCTAAACCAAAATGATTAGCAGCTTTAAACAAGAACCTCCAGTGTATACTCATTTATAGATTTAGCCATTTTGCTAGTTAAGGGTGAAGGTGAATGAAACCAGGTAACGCCAAGGGAATGACTTGACACTCCACACTATAAGCATCTAGGCTAAAGGACAAGGGAATCTGCACAACACATAAGTTGGACTAAGTGAACAATAGGGAATGACAGTGTCTCACAAATGGGTGGAATGATGAGAATGATCCACTAGACTCTAGACAAGAAACTTTTAAGCAGTTTATTTGCACAACAATATACACTAGTTAACCTCTAGAGGCGAGTGCCCTGGTAAGTCTTTTTGGATTCCAGACATGACCTTTGGGGGCTAGTCTCAACCTGTTGCCTTATGGGGAAAATGAGTCATACATTATACAACGAATGAGTTCTCATCCTCTGGCCATCAAATTTATTTGAAAGTATTTATTTTATTAACTTGCCAACCTCCAAAAGCAGGTGCCTTGGAAAGCCTTCTGGGCTCTAGAAAATGACTAAGATTTAGCCCTGATATGTTTGCCTCACCCTGATACCCCGTGGGGGTAAATGATCCTTACACCATACAATGGATGAGTGCTCATCTCTTGGCCACTGGCTAGTTTTGCTTTTATTTGCAGCAGTGTCTAAAGGAACTTTAGTTTTGCTGGTAGGGAATCCATTTAGTATAACTTTAAGCTCCAATGCCTTCATGTCTAGAAACACTTTTTGGTAAGACTACTTATGTTCAAGACCTAGAGGAAGACCATCCCCGTGACAAGCATCGCATAAACCAACACCGAGGCACAATTTAAACATGGAGACCTATTCCAACATAGAGGTGAAGGTGGGGGGAATCCTAGATGCCATTAGTCAAGTTACAAGTCAAGGTTAATCAACAAAAAAGGAAGACAACGGATGGACAAAGATAATGAAGAAGGTGCCAAAACCAGCAAGCGGGGTCCCTAAAGAGAAATGACCAAATCCATATTAGGAGTAGGGCAAAGCCAATGAGTATACAAAAGAATCTCTTGCACATAACAACTAGATCATTCATACTTTAGATTCCAAGTAAAACCAAGATAAAGTATCGCCAACATATAAACAATATCAACCAAGTCTCATTGCTAAAATAGACAATAGAGCAACATCAAAATCCATATGCACAAACCACAATATCACCTGGGCCATATACTTGCACTGGATCTAAAACAAATCTGAGGATCACCGACATAGCTGCTGTTGCTACATATCATGGGCACTGTGACAATCTCTGCTCTGGGTCATGAAATGGCTAACTCAATCGTCAAATCTGGGGTTATGAGGCTCAATCATGGCATAGAACTGGTCAATCTAAATACTCTAGATCTGCTGAAATTGGGAGATCATCAACTGGTGGCTCATCATCTGTTGATCTCATAGTGAAGGACTGGCTCAAAGAAATGATCAATATTGCTCAAGAACAAAAGTAGCCCAACTACTATATATGTGACAACAGTGCCCTAGATGGCCTCGCGGGCTCCAGATAATGACTTGGTCTTACCACCATTTCCCACTACCGTCCATAGGTGTGATGGAGTTACTACCCTGTTGCCTTGTAGGGAAAATGACCTTACATCATACAAAGGATGAGTGCTCATCCCTTCATTGACTAGTTTTAAGAATTAATTAGTTTCATTTATTTAGGCCAAGTGTTTAAAAACACAACTAATTGCAGCTAGCCTTGCATCCTTTAGTTATGGCATTTATGCGTTCCGATGCATTTCATTGATTGGTCCTCTTATAGTTTTTCCCGTGCTTAAAAGCACAACTATTTGCAGCTTTCACCAAGGGAAAACATTTCACTTTAGCATAATACTACTAACTTGGAGGACTAATATAAACACTTTCACACTTCATAGCCGAGATACAGATAACATCGTGTCCATCCAACATAGAGGTCCAAGTGGGAAAGAGTCTTTATGTTCACAAGTCTAGGTCACAATTAAGAAAAGTATCAAAATGTGGAGGTAGATGAATGTATGAAGAAAGGTGAAAAGTGATACCAACATAGCATGGATAAGTGTAAGTCTGTGTGAGGCAGGCAATACTAGTGAACATGTATAATGTCCTTACACTAGAGACTGTCTGACTACTCATGACACAAGTTTCAATAGCAACTAGTATATAACTCAACACCACTGTCAACAAATCATGTATAGTCACAATTATTGGCATAAACTATAGAGACAAATAAAACATCCAAATGTAATATGTATACCTGCTCAACCATATACATGTCTTTGGAATCACCTATAACTATGTATGGGAAAAGCAAATACATTGGTTTCCTGCTCTGTAAAATGAACCATGACTAAACCAAAATCATCTCAATGGGGTCATGCAGGGTCAGTGATGACAAAGGGGGAAATTGCTACTGTCGGCTCTTAGTATCATGTACCACGGATGATGATCTCAATGCTGCTCACTTCTCATCACTGTAAAGGACTGGCTCTGAACTAGGAAAAGACAAGGTCTACTGCATCATGGTAGCTCACTACTATCAATGTGATAACATATCCTAGAATAATTCTCCTTCGGCCTTGTTTGAGAGTATTTGGTTGGAACACCTGCAAAGCATGATAAATTCCTCCCAAATCATTGGGATTTCATGTAAATTCTTCCAAGGAAGGGTTAGGGCTTAAATCATACACCTTCAATATTTAAAGTCTAGATGGCATACCATAACTTATGCAAACTTGAACTTGCAACCCCTAATAAGATGACAAAAACGAAAGCAAGCTATAAGACTAGAACATTAAGCAAGTAAATAAATTGTTCCCCACTTAATTCTAGTGGAGTAGGATTACCCTTCTAGTGGGCTAGATCTAAAAATTTGACAATGCAAGAAGATACATGTTACCTCAAGATAGAATCACCAAGATGCGCCTCACAAGTAAGAAAAAGTCGTAAAAAATCCAAGATCCTTTAGCACAAAATATAACCTTATTCTCCAAATCAACAACACAAAATACAATGAGGAAGATGCTCTTAAATAGGAGAGTAGCTCAACTTCCTTTAAAATAAAATAATAATAAATCTATCGAGATCCTAGAACTATCCTAGGAGGCTAAAAGAAGCCTCTAGACATGGTAAAAAATGGTAAACAACTCTCATAAACTAAGAATAATCCTAAAATAAGGGGCATGCTCCACTAGAAATGGTCCAAAAGGTAGAACGCTTCCTAAAGTAGGAAAATACTCTCCATGAAAAGGCTCCCAAATGGAACAGATGCCAAGAATACGATGTGACACTTCAAACAACAGTTCTAGATTTTCCAACTTCCTCAATATTTATTGGATTTTCTATTATAACCACTTTATAGAAATCTCATGACCATTTTGCATCTAACAATAATTCTAGACACTACCAAAAGATAACTCCTTCTGAAGTTAGAATGCCACTACAAAAACATCCATAAAGAGTAGCCTACATGTGCCAAGGCTAGATTTCCTCATGAAACGCCTAGCCATCATCATAAGATGATTGCCACAACAATTGTAACATGTAGATATATTAGAGCGCTCCAGTGATAAGAGGCTAGCCCACATATAAGTTAGGAAATGTTCACAAATATGATGACAATACATGAAATAATTACAATTACACCTTGCTAACAACTCAATAACTTACCTAACTTTTACTCATCTTGTCTAACATTGGTGTGACCCTTTTAAGTCTTTATTACATGTGAAAACTTTAAGTTAAGATGCATGTCTTAGATTCCTTAGGTAAGTGAGGATACATGAAGAGGATGTGTACTTAGGGAAAGAAAGGGATCTTTGCAAATTAACCATCATAGCAACAGAGTGTGATTTGTCTACCCTTAACTTTCAAAACTCAAGGTTTAGGACATTTCTTGCACGTGTATGCATTAGAAGGAAGTGTTGTCATAGGTCACCCATCCCTACACCATTTTTTGTGATTTCTTTTACTTTTTTTTCCATTTATTTGCATTTCATAGCCTTTTCATTGGCTTAGCCCCTTTACCTTAGATTTGGATTTGATAACCTCGAACTCAAGAGCTTAACTTTTAGCAAGGGGGGTATTTCCCATATATTTCCAATTTGATTTTAGCAACATCAACTTTTCAATACTATACTCTTTTAAATTGACTGAGGCAATCATACCTGGGAATATTTATGAGACCTTAGGTTGTTACTAATGACATAACATTTACAAAGGGGGAAATGAAGGGGATGAATGAATTGGCCAGCGAAATGAAAAATGGTTGGGAAAAATGTTACGAAATGGGTGAAATCACTTAATTCACTAGGGTGCAAATTAACCTTTCGAATGACACACTTCTAAGGAAGAATGACACCAATGTTAGACTAAGACATGAATAATTATGAGTAATTATACAAGCATAAAAGTAACATCCCATGAAATCATATCATCATATAAAAGAACATTCTGAGAGTCAATGAGGGCAAGAGATGAGATATTGCAACACCAACACATTTGACATTGTCTCTACCAGGGACATCCAAGGCACATAGACCATTTGAAAATTCTGGAAGGACATCTAACCAATGGTCCATGGAGAAGCCACATCTCTCGTCTTAGAAACAATTGATTAACACATCACCCCTTTTATTGCAACACCAACACATTTGACATTGTCTCTACTAGGCACATCCAAGGCACATAGACCATTTGAAAATTCTGGAAGGACATCTAACCAATGGCCCATGGAGAAGCCACATCTCTCGTCTTAGAAACAATTGATTAACACATCACCCCTTGTTGAGAAAGGGGTAACATGCCTAATATGTGTTCAATTTATTTTTCAAGCATAGTATGAGATTTCCTCCCATTAGTTTTGAAGGGATTCATTGATTGCATGATGCTTGTATTAGTGCCAATGAAGACAATGGAGTTGTCGTTAACCATAATTTTCAATGCTACCAAGCTTGCTAAAAGGTTGGTAGGGGGGTTGGACTGACCCCATGATTCACTTTTGGTACTCAAATCTAGTTCACACTAGCATTTAATTTTTCTTTGATTTACCAAACATGGATGAAACACCTACAATGACATATGAATATAATGTTTAAGATTTGATATCAATGCTCGACAACATCCAAATTGGACTAAACAACCAAATGTGCATTGCCCTATAATTCTATGGATGACAATTATACAATTTGACTTCGGTCATGCTAAAACAATGGAAAGGATTCTCGTGATGAATTAGTGCAACAAGGTCATTATTGTAGGACACTGCACAATGTGGTAGCAAAAGGTTAAAGAGATCAAGGCAACGAGTGCACTAACATGTATATATTATATATATGAAACACAAAGTAGTGTTAAAGTAAGAATACTTGAGCAACTATGAAAATATACATCAATACCTCAAATAAGAACGAACCAACATAAACCATTGATCATCGAAGCAAATGCCATAAGGTGAGAACCAACACCACACTAATTTTCTTCTACCATACAATGTATTGCCAATACAATATTGTTACCAAAGTAGATAGAAATCAAACACTATGAAATATCATTGACTCAAGTTATGTAAGTGAGAACATTATGGAACTCAATCTTGTAAACATGTAAGGGTACCCATTTGCTTAATGTTGTCAAGGGTAATTCATATGTATAGAAGAACAAGTCATCAACTCATAATTGGAGGTGATACCTAATGATCGACCCCCAACATAGCAAACAAGGATGATCATAGCCACACACCCCTGAACCAAGTAAACTAGGGCATATGTTGATTAGTCAAAATTGATCATTAATACATTTCCCAAATTGCTTGGTCAACTTTGACAACCTAATAGGCACTCAATTGTAAGATTCAATATTGATGCTTAAAGATTGGCATGCTAAAGATGAAGTCATGGTTGTGCACGAGGGGGGAAGTGCAATAAGGAATTGAAATTGGTGATGCAAAGGGGCAATGTGATGAGCCCTAGAGTTTGGTTGTAATATTGTTTTGATGTGCTATTGTTTAGGAAATGCTTTCCATGGACTAAAGAGAAAACTATTGCACTTATCAATTAATGTCTCACTGCTCCAAGAATCTAATCTTCGCATGGTTGCACACTTGTGGATCTTCTAGTCTCCATGCCATGTTCAATTTAATGTGTCGCACCAACCACTCATGTAATATTTTAGGAAATTTATAGAAGAACATTTTTTGCATCTTTGACAAAAGGAACCCCCCTACTCAATTCCTCTAGACCAACATCCAAAATTCTTGAATAAATTGAGTCTCCTTCCAATTGAACCGATCCTGAATTTCTATAGGAACAAGTTGCCATCTTATATTTTTTTGTTCTTTCTCCAAATTAAAAACATGTTATCCCAAAACGAATTGTTAGTGTTGGACGATAACCTCTTCTAAGTGGCCAAAAATCATTATAGTCTAATGATCTTCAATAACATTAACTTTTTAGGAAATCATTCTAGTCTAGTGATGCTTGATGGATATATGCTTTTTCACCATCCCAAAGGTTAGCATCTCACCAAAGCATTCAAAAAAGGTTGATGTCAAACTCTTGATTGACTAAGAAAATGTTAAATTAACTACACATACATTACCAACAGCAAAACATTTACCATTATCATAAGCATTTACACACATATCAATGCGTAATGGGGAAGCCACATGATCATCCATTTCCATTCTCATATCAGGCAAGTGCATGTATCGTAATGTCCTCATATTCTATGTAACGCCAAACTATACTATCTCTAACATCCTATAACATTAATCCGGATTCGTTTATAATAGTTACACCAAGTAGTTGCAATGATCAGCATGACACAGATATCAGTGTATAAAGTAAGGGAAACCACATGAACATCCATTTCCGTTCTCATATCACGCAAGTACATGCATCATGATGTCCTAATACTCGATGTAAAGTCCAACTATACTATCTCTAACATTAATCGGTTATAACAGTTACACCAAGTAGTTGGAATGATCAGCGTGCACAATTCCATATCTCATGCATATTTAATGTCATAGTGCAGGTCTTTCTGATGTAGGATGGTAATGTTCAATCTGAATCTTCCTCTATCAATCGCAACACAAAGGGTTGTGCAATCGTAGCAACAAAAATTAGTTGGCATGCTAACCATCACTGCTAATGTGATCCAAACGATACCCCACATGAATAATGATATGCTAACAGTGTTTACATTGCTAGAATGGAACCTTAGCCTTGTGTTGGATGATTTTTCCATTTTGATGTTACACCAGAAGCTCATCAAGGGCAGACCATGTTGTTTTCAGTAACCCTATTGAATTATGTATTTGACAAGGGGCTTTGAGACCTTAAAGTTTGTGCCATACATTTTATGAGTAAAAGCACAAGGTTGAGGAGTCATTATTAGTTAGTTGCTATGAGGTGATAAATTACAACTAGTTTGGGCTAACCATTAAAAGCTCTTATGACTTAGATTACATATAGCACATTTCTAAGAACAACAGCTAACTAATCAAATACATTGGATTTGGGTAATATCACAGAGCCTCAACACCTAAGCAAGCATGTAACAGTAACTTGTCTCAATGTGTTTTGGTGCAAAAGTTGAACCAAAACGGATTCAACTTGCACCAAAATACATTAAGAACTATGAGAACTCTTCTAGATGTTAATTTAGACGCTCATGGGTAATTTTTTATACCCCCAATCATTTTGTAAATGTAATATATATTGCAAGGGATACAAGAACTCACATTTTAGATGTAACACAATGTTTATGATCAAGAAATCTCCATGACAATTATAACTTCTTCTGTTTAACTGATTTAGAATTACATGTCTTTCCAAAGCAATATGAAAGTATGAAATCCCTTGTGCATTCTTGAGTGTAGCGTCAATCTTTTATATTTAACTGTGTTCAATTCTGTTGGAATATCAATTAAACTTTGAAGTTTGAACAAGGTTGCCAGTCATGAAATAGGCATGTAGCACGGTGGTAGAGTAGCCCCCCAGCTAAGGGAAGGTCTTAGGCTTGATCACTAGCCAGTCCAAGGTTTTCACATGGTATTAGAGCTATGTCTAGTTAAGTGGCAAGGAATTCCAAAAGATGCAAGTCTGCAAGTGTGGTATGGAAGGGGTTTATTAGAATATCAGTCCATACTATGAACAAGGTTGGCTGTTATGAAATGGTTGGCTCTACCATTGGAGCAGTGGTAGGGAAGCTCACTGGTCAAGGGTAGGTCTTGCGTTTGATTCCTTCCATCCAATTTATCAAAAAATCAAAAGATAGTGATGCAAATGTCACTTCCATCTTGAAAATATGAATTTCAAATTGCTTGTTCAAGCATCATAATCAAGTGAAATATTTTATTAGAATGAATCACCAGGAAATGAATAAAGAAAACACAGTTTACACACCACTGAACTGCGTTCTGTGTCTTACCATATTTACACAATCGGCCGGGTTTACCATTAAATGCTGCTCAGTGGTTACTGACTAATCCATGTCAAATGAATCTTTGGAGTTGTAGCAGAGCACAAATTTGGGACAAGACTTTTTTAAGGGCTTGTACAATCCATATTCAATGTGTCCCCAGAACATGAACAGTAGGTATTAGAACATTATACAAGGCACTAAAATATTGCACTGTGCTTCATGCTTTAAATTATTGCTATTAAAGCTTCAATAACGAGTTCCCACACCATTCATGCTCTTACTTCAACTACATCACCATCTTTCAACTTTGTATGAGGTGGTGTAAGTTGGCCATTGATACATACAAAATGTCCATCCAATCCTAATCTTCTAGCAGCATCTGCAGCAGTACTGCCAAGTTCCATTCGCATAATTTCACCCTCTGGCCATTGGATAATGGCCACCTCCGTCAGTACTGCAGAATTTGGATGGCCAGGAAGCATTGCATTGGCCATGCCAAAAAGAGCTTCATGACGCAACTGCTGCTCCCACTGAAGCATTGTTCTCAGTAAGCGCACCTGTTTTTCCAACAATATAAATTTTAAGAATGTATAAGCAGCCTGGGATTCAGTGCCAAACATTTCCCTACTGCAAGCATGCCTAATCTGTGCATTTGATGCTCAATTTGCAACAGCTACCCGAGCAAATAATATTTGGCCTCTGTAACCAAGGACA
This sequence comes from Pseudotsuga menziesii, assembly GCA_001517045.1. NCBI lineage: Eukaryota > Viridiplantae > Streptophyta > Pinopsida > Pinales > Pinaceae > Pseudotsuga > Pseudotsuga menziesii. The sequence goes on from LPNX010811083.1 coordinate 176,525, forward strand.
ATAATCTAACTTCACTTGCCTTGTTATTGAGGTGTACTGTTGATGAAACAGAAGTGGATTTACTGATAGTTGACCTTTCAGAGTAGTTAGAAGACAGTGAGTTAGCATCCACTTCCTTTCCTTCAAGGACAGCAGACATGACTTGCCAATATTCCTCTTTCTCTTCTTCGTTAAGATCAATAACTTGTATAAAGGTTGGAAGTAAGCGTTGAAATTGGTCTTGCTGCATAAGACAAACATGAAACATAAGTGGCATTAGGAGTATTTCACTTTGAGCACAAGTTAAAGATAACAGAATATGCATTGAACATTTTGAAAAGAAATCTAAAGGGCATTGTTCAAGAGAATTTGAAGGTAACTAAAGTAAGAGAATTTTGCAGGTGCAAAATGAAACTAGACATAATAAATATCAGTTTTCAAACTCAAAGGCATAGCAGTTGCAACAAGTTTGAAGGGGGCTGATTCTAAACAGATGCGATTACCAGGCAATGCATCAATGGATAAGGAGAACATTTATCATAATTATGGTTTGGAGTTCTAGAAAGTTTGTTCCGTAGAAACATAAAGATTCTCTTCTTTTTTTGAACTAGCTTCCTCTTGTCATGATGAGTCTAACATGCCCAGATTTATCATTATGGAAGAACCATCAGCACCATTCAGCTAATCAACCATGGAGGGTACCTATTTTACCAAAGTAGCCAAGAACTTATACCTGCCCCAACCACTGTTGCATGCATTGGCAATTTGGAACACATCCACAAGTGGGAGCACAAGCAACAGCATGTCACTTGGTAGGACTTAAACTTTGGTGGGGGCTATAAAAGCTACCCTCTTTTGCCGACATGGCAAGTCACCATTGACAAGATCCTCCAATTTCACCAAGATATATAGCAAAGAGTGACTGTTAAGGTGAAATAGAAGCCCATAAAAGGGAAGCTCAAGAGAATAAATTTCCAATAGAGAACGCATATCTATTCAATACACTTTGTTAATTTTGAAGCACAGAAAAAGCCAATGCATACTCTCTACAGATGAAACACCAAAACCATTGTGGAGGTTTTTAATCATTTCATAATTAAGTTTGAACAACTCGGAGCCAAAGTTATTAATCTTAACATGAAGTTCAAGTCCATGGATGAACAACTATTGAATATCATCCATTTGCTGCAGAGCTTGACATCCTCTATTGCAAGATTACATGCTACTATCTACCAGAGTCCCCGAGGAACCAATTCCAACTTGCAATCAAGTAGCATTAGAGGAGGTCCATTGTCAAACCCAGGTTTCTCTCAAAGTGGAAGCCGAGATGGATATTTCAACCTAAAACAATCAGATGGATGCCTTGCGATTTGATGATTGGAAGAGGAAGTTAGATTCTTTTTATGATGTAAAAAATTCATAGATGAAGACAGTTGCATTCCCAAAGCTAGGCATGTGCAGAGAAGCTTTAATATGGTAGGAGAATATATGTGAGCGCAGAGTGACTCTTGCTGCCACATAGGCCCAACATGGGACAAAATTGAAGTCTCCATCAAGGAGAAATTCTATCTCATCAACTACTGGAAAGAATAACAACAATGGCAATATCGGCAACAAAAGTCCAACACGGCAGATATATGCATCCAAGAGATCAACAAATACAAAATTTGGCTCAAAGTGATGAATGAGGAAGCAAGGTTGCTGACCAAGTTTATTGGCGTATTGATTCCACAATTTTAGAAGGATCTTGAATTATTTGACTTTTATACTCTTGCAGATGCTTGTCAAAACCAGTGTTCCACCAAGTTTGCGGAACGCAGGAGCATGGGAACGGGGAAACACACATTGGGGACGTGTAGAGGCACCCCAAAATTTTGGGGTATTTTGGGGAATGAGGAGGCATCGGGGTCCTTAACATAGGGGTGTCGGTCTCTAAAATTATAAAAAAATAGAAAAATAATAAAAATATGAACCCCAACATATAAACATATCAATTCCTCATCCCATCACCATTTGCATACTAGCATCCTTATGTTACCGAAGAGTTTAGTGTAATTTAAATGTAATCGTTATAGCCAAGCATATCATATCGATGTTTGTTTCTTTTTATTTGTTTCTATTTCGATTTATAATGACCATTTAGTGTAAAAGCGTAAAATTTAAGATGAACCATTTTTTTTAAGTAAAAAAAATTAAAAAATTGAGGGGGGTGGGGGGCTGTGGGAGCCCCCCAATCTGGGAAACTCCTAGACCTGCGTTTCCTCAAGTTTCGCAGAAAAGGGGGCGCTAAGAAACGTTTCCCATGGATCCTCCCAGCCCTCGAGGTGTGGGAAGAGCAGGGGGCAAGCCCCCGACCCTTGGAGGCGCGTCCCCATGGAACATTGGTCAAAACACTAAGCTAGTAGAGGCTACGAATAGTTGGAGAAGGCCTAATAGTGCTACTGACACTAATTCCAATCAAGGAAAGAATATTGTTGCAAAAGAAGGCGCGTAGAATAAGCCATTCAATTAGATTGCACAATAGAGTATTAGATCCAAATCGTCAAAGGAAGCATAAAGTGCATTGAAGAAGAAGAAAGTTCCCTTATGAAACTACGACAAGCGCAAAGGACATCCAAAGGATGAATGTTGGAGATTATATTTAGAGAAGCATCAAAAGTGAATTGTGACAAAATAAGGAGAAAAAGAGATGTCAATACCTAACAAAGGTACTTCTTTGATGGAACTCGCATATCTTGGTTACATAGAGCATGCGAAACTATTCTCCATAAAAATCTAAATCAAGAAAGAGCTTATAACTGTAGTGTTTGATACTAGCAACCAATGAGATCTGATTTCAAAATTGGTAATGAAGAATCATACCTCACCTACAATTGCACATCCTAAACCCTGCTCCTTGGGTTGCCTGTGCATCCAACACAAGTGCAACGTAAAGTTTGCCATCTTAGCAGATTATATTGATGAAGTAGAAATTGATATTGTTCCATTGGATGTGTGTGGTGTGACATTCGACAATCCATATTTATGGGGTTGAAATACAAACTACAATGAGTACTATTATCACATATACATTTTGCACCTGGGCTTCCATGGTGGAGCATGCAAACTTATGTTTTATTCTATTCCAGGCTATTTTTCACATGGGGTATTAGCATGGACCTTTGCAACTTCAGCTATTCCAAAGCCTGTTCATCAGATTTTCCTTGCCAGGACTGAGATTCAGGAGTCCATTGAGATGCTTTTGGTGATGATCTAGTTCATTGTAGCAGGGCAGCAGATCAGAGTTGGTACACACGGTTATAGAGGGGCTTATCAGTTGGAGACAAGTATATTTGGTGAGATCAAGTATACACTTCCTTGGTTTGATTTTGCTCTATGATGTATGTTAGACACCTATGCTTATCAGGCTAGGATGATTATGGTGACCTATGCTTATATCTATTATTGCTTTAACCTGTGTTATGACTAATCAAGGGACTTGATGTGAAGAGTGTTGCTCATGCCATGCTTGAACAAATAGTAAACCTTAGTGTTAGGTTGGTTCCATTTATCACTTGCCCCTGTCCATCTAGTTTCATCCATTGTAAACTTATCCTATGACTTAGACTGTTTGAGACTTGTGAGATTGAAGAACTTTTCCTCATTTTAACCTCTATGCATGATGGATCCCATGTTGTTTTGTGTCTCGGCTCTAAGTTGTGCAACAAAACTTGTAGAAGCCTTGATTCTTCTGGGACAGGAGAACCTGCTGGTGTTGGTTCTTGAGCTTAGGTGAGTTGGGTTTTGAAGCCTTGACCTCTTTGGTCGGTTTCCCCCGATGTTTGGTCTTGACTGTGGACATTCCCCCCCTAGTTGCCCAAGAAGTTGTCAGCTAAAACCTGAAGCAATATGTCTACCATCATTACATGCATTATGAGTTATATGGTATATATTATGAAATGCAAAGCCTGCAAATGAAATTGCAAACTATGTTTTTAGACAAATAAAAAAGGCTATGGAATGAAATTTTTAAAGGCCCAAATAAAGCAGTGGATAAACAAATGCTCAATCTAAAGACTGCTGCCAACTGATTGAAATGTAACGATTAATGCCTCACGGAGCCTGCGGGTTTTGATGTGAGATGGAGTAAGGGACAACTAATTCTAGGTGTCCCCTAGGATCTGTTCACTACAGTTTCTTGTGTACTCAACGCAAGGGTCCTAGGAAAGATCCTCATTGAGCTAGATCTTCAGCTTGGATGTGATTCGTAGACATGATTGTTAAGGTTGAACGTACACTTTTCAGATCAGCTCATCCACCTGTGAGACACCACCATTCCCTATTGTTCAATCTACCATGCATATGTCACTTTGGTTGCGTATACTTGTCATTATTCGGATAAATCACAAAGTTAAAGCTAGTCAAAAGTCATTACCCTTTGGCTCAACCTTGTTGTCCATCCTCACCTAGTAGTGGCACATTGTTTACCTGTTATCACCAACCTTGTAGTTGCTTAAGTGAGGTGGATCAAGGATGGATGGTAGAGGGACAAGCAACTGAGGAGGTGGAACCAAGACTGCCTAGACTCCCAAATGGATGGTTGTCACGCCTATCAAGGCAACCTTCACTTTATGTTATCTAAGCCCAAGACAACAAAAGGGGAGACCCGAATCTGCTCCCGATAGGAGAGATCAGATCTAGACACCAGATCAAATCAATTAGACTTGAGGTACGTAAGGTGTGAGGTAATTGGAGACCTTAGATCTATGGAAGGTGTCACTAAGTGTGCCAAGGCCTTGGATGAGGGTTTTAGACAAATGAGGGTTGATCCAAAGTGGAACACAGGTGACCTACGGGGGTAAGTATTAGATCTAGGGTTGAGGTACTAGCAACTGGTGAAGATATCTGCTACCTTGGGAAACATGCCCAATGCAGGGATGGAAAGGACAGTATTGGGGCTATCTAGTATCGATGGATAGACTCAGTGAGATAGATGACAAAATCGAAGTGCCTGTGTCATCAAGTAAAAGTTGGATTTCAGGGAAAAGAGGCCAAAAGAGGGCTAGAGCTAGGGTTGGAGATCAGTGGCTGTTGGGCCTTGGGTAATGGAGTCAGTATCTAACCAACGTTGGAGTGAACCCACCTGGGATACACCTTGATCTATGGACCCAGAAGAGTGTATGGCCAGAAAATTCATTTTGTAGGGGAAACCAGCAGAAAAAGGGCTAGTGCTAGGGTTTGGAGAGGCAGATCCTCAGATCTAGCACAACCAGGAGATCATCAGCTCAGCGTTGGAAGAGGAATGGGATGAGGATGGACCGATCTATAAATCAAAGTTGGAAAATAGCCAGAAAAATCAGATCTAGAAAAAGTCAAAATCTGATGAGTGTTAAGGTGTTGAAAGTCGGTTTTTTAGATCTAGGGCCTCCTTGCAGCAACTAGATCAGCATTGGGGGTGTTCTGGAGTGAGGGAGACCCGATCTATGAACCCAAGTCGTTATTTTCTGGAAAAAAGTCAGATTTGGAAAAAATCAAAATTTTAGTGGGGGGCACGGTTTTAACAGTCAGTTTTTCAGATCTAGGGCAAACCAGCAACCTTTTGGACAGCGTTGAAGATGAATTGGTGAGAGGGATGCCCGATCTACAAAACCCAGCAGTGGTTTGTCCAAAGATCGAGCGATTTATTTTTTAGTATTTTTTGGTTTTTTATTATTTATGGATTTTTCAGAAAAAAAATGAATAAAAGCATGTGTCAATGGGTTGAGATCCGAAAGAAAAGAACTTGTTATCCAACTTTTTGTACCATAAGTTGGGTTACCTGAGGAGCCGCCAGTTGACAGACTTGTTCAAAGTCTGATTCCAGTGTATCAGTTGATCCGTCTGCTTGTCTAGCCAATATTGGCTAGTCACTTTTTTATTTGAATAATTTTGACCATGGCCCTGCGGGGTTTGTAATAAAATGTGCTAGTAGGATATTTTTGAGTGGTTCGGTCTCCTAAGACGTAGAATCTCAAATAGGGTATTCCAGGGAGTTTTTTGCCCCTGACAATTATGCTTTGCCTTCAGCGGAGTATAATTGACGAGGTTTTCTCTCGCTTCCTCCAAAGCTAGAATGCCCAATGTTGAATTCTGGGCCTTGGGGGGTTATTAGAGCCCAACTGAGTGTTATAAACCTACTAGGCATTATTTAGATAGATCATGGTCATGTCCTAAGTCATCTGGACATATAAAAAAAATTCGAAAAAATCTTTTTTCGAACGAGGAAAAAATTATTTTTTAAGTTTTTTAATTTTTAATTACTTTTCCTAAGTTTTTTGGGTTAATTTTTCCATAAATTAAATGGAAAAAACCCGTTCGTGATCCAGACTCAGAATTCAGTGATTGAAGGCTCTAACCTTAAGCCAAAAATCATTCTTGATCAGCCAGCCAGTCAGAACCAACTTTCAGATCAGCAATCCGACACATAATGCCTTTTTACTCAAAAAAGTGAGTTTTGAGTAAAAAATGATTTTTAGTAAAAAAATGATTTTTTATTAAAAAATGATTTTTATTAAAAAAAAAAAAAATTATTTTGGAGAAAACTAAAACTCTCCAAATTAATCCAAATTTAGTAAAATAAAAGGCTAAATGACATCTCATGGAACACTTATGATGATTGGAGTTATCATAACTCATCTTCAGTCATCATTAAGAGAGCAATTAATTTATTATCAGTTATTAAACATGTCATCTCCAGCTAAAGATGAGATGGAGAGCTCTCATTGGTCCGATGATTTGATCGAGGTGAAGACTGAAGCTTACACCATCAGTGGGCTTCCCAAACCTAGCTCAAGCTCCTACCAGACCTAAAGGATGAGCTTACCTACATCCAGACTCACACATGTGGCCTCATCCTTGGCTTGTTTTCAGTGCACAGGTTTGGAGTGGGGGCGCCTTGCCTGGGTGGAGGCCTCCCCTCACTCCTGGTTCTCCAGTTTAGGTCTGGGCTCTTTGTTAGGTGGCTAAGCTGGTTAGGGTTGGTTTTTTGGTTTTAGGGTTTTAGCACTCTCTCATTTGTTAAAAAGAGGCTCTTTCAGCTCTATTAGGATGGAACTTTTGGGAAAAAGTTACTCTGAGAAAATTGAATCAAGCATTTTGCTTTAGCTTTGTTAATAAAGATATTCGACTTTGGAGGTCTATGGGCTTTTGATTATGCTGGATTCCTCATGGTTGAGGTGATATTGTCTCTAACTCATCTCATTTAAATACTTGTATGTGGTTTAATCTTTTGCTAGCTCAAGAAGGCCATTGTTGGCACGGTAGAATAGCCATTTGTAGCTTCAATTTGGTTATTTATGCAAAGTAAGTAGTAAGTTATACAAAATGTTGATCTTGAATTGATTTGCCTAACATACTAGCATACATTTTATCTCACTGCTTGTTTTAAGTTTTGATGTGATTTAGGCTTCACAGGTTGTAGAAGGGTGTGAGCTCAGCTGCTTCTATCCCACGCTTCAAAACAACCACTTGAATCTAACATTTTTAATTGCAAGACCTACAGTGTTCGTCATCTTTTGCTTCGAAAAGGAAGCTTGGAATAACTCTCTCTCTTTGGTTCCATCTTCATAAGTTAATGTTTTTTGGTTACCAGTCACTTAGGAAGCCCTAGTTCACTTTTTTCAACCTTTAGGCTTCCTCCCCATTACCTTGTTTGGCTTGCATTTCCTTCTTCTTCTTCGCTGCCCTCTTTTCACTTTAGTTTGCAGTCCCTTTTCCTCATTTTGGACAGCCCTCTTTTGCCCTATTTTTTGGCCCTTTTCTTCACTTTGGACAGCCCTCTTTTTCCTCCTTGTGGACAGCCCTCTTTTGACTGTTCGCTGCCCTTTTTTTTACTGTTTTACAGCCCCCTTTTCTCCATTTTGGACAGCCCTAGCATGCCCTAGTTTTCCTTCCTTTTTGCCCCCTTTTTGCCATAGTTTTTGGGCCCTCTTCAACCTTGTTTGTGGCCTTTTTGTCCACTTTTTGTTCGCTGTCCTGTTTTTCATTTTTATTGACATCCATTTGTTTTCTCTTTCGCTGTCCCGTTTTCTTAAATTTTTGTCTTCCTTTAGCTTCATAGTTGGCTGCCCCTTTTCTCCCCTTCTTTGGTTTTGATCCTCCTTTCGTTTTTTTTTGCCTTCTTTCCCTCATCTTCCTTTGTTTCAGCCCTCTTTTCACTTTGCTCTTTCTCTCTCTTTCAAACTTCCTCTTCCC
>LPNX010811083.1:185695-235676 GCA_001517045.1 Pseudotsuga menziesii
TTGCTGTTGGTGTGCAATCGGCGGACAACAAAACTAACCTGTAGATCTTACCTGGAAAACCTTGTAGATGCCTTGATGATGATGATCCCTGCTATCCCGATCAATTTGAGAAGCTTTGAGCAATTTCTATGTCCAACGTTTTGCCCCAAGGAGTCAATGCGCCCTCTCTCCTGCACAACAAACGTCAACCATATCAGATTTGTTGCCACATGAGAAAAAAGCTAAATGCTACAAAAAAATAGCAACAAAAAATCATAGATCGCAATGACACTAATGAAAACCCCCTGATAAAAAACGAAGACAATCCAAGAGAGTTGAGGTCCACTTGCAAAAACGCCCAAGCTGAAGTCGCCCTCCTGTAGACAAGACAAAGATTCCAAAAAATATATAGATCTTGCAACAATTTCCCAAATGCTAGGAAGCAAAAGATTTCCAATCACCATCTAAGAACACCAGATGCAAAGGAGATCCAAAAAATATCCACAAGAAAGTTTTTTTATTAATCAGATCCAAGAGCCAAAGACCCCTTACAAATGAGAAGCTCTCTCCTTTAAATAGAAATGAGAGAACCAAAATCCTAACCACTTTCAAAACGAGTGACTAAGATTAAAAGATATAAATGTTCTAATCAATGGTTGAGATGAGCTCAACATACAATACATGGATCAATATAACCACAAAGTACCAAAGTGGACTAGATCACCCATAAAGAGGGTACCCCACTCAACAAGAAATAAATGAAGCACATGGTGGGTCCATGGAGTGTTAACTAACTCCCTCTGGGTACCCCATGGCACAATAAAATAATATAGTATTTTAATTTTTTGACTTTGTGCCTCCTTGAGGAAATCGTGAGCCTCCCAAAAGCTCCAGAAAATAATATAAAAATGCCCAAAAATAGGTGTGGGCCCAATCAGGTGCTGCAACTGCTAGAGAAGGTGCAGAGGACATCACACTCATCATCATGACTAATCCCATGTCATTTCCTTGCCTCAGTAGCCCAAATCGATTTCTTCAATAGCCATTTAATCATTTTTTAATCTGCCTCGAGAAACGTGAACCTGCCAAAACAGCCTCTTAGGGTGCCTGCGTTGTCAAATTGAGCCCACCAAGCTCTCTAGGATGGGGGTACTATGGTACAATCAAGTGGCTACACCCCCTATGCCCCATACAACGCCCTAGGAGATCCAATAAAAACATCTCCCTGCTCAAACACATCATCCAGTGAAGCAAAACTGCATTAGAAGGGTAAAATGAGCCTGATCATCTCTGCAAGTGCCCGGAACTGAAAATAAGCTATCTCACTAGATGTAAAGAGTCCAAATCCATCTAGGGTGCATACTCATACCCTTTCTAGGTCTCTGCCTGATCATTAACAATATCCAATAGACAATATAATCACCTATAAATGACTAGATACCAATAATATAACTCAGACTATCATCCATCTGCTACAAGTGTTACAAGGCTAAGACATGCTCTACAAATCATTTGAGTAACATTCATAACAAGTAGCAGTCACCTCATTGGCGGTACATCAACCAAATACATATATAGGGTTTTATTTATTATTACTCAGACCAAACTTTTAGAACTATACTCACTTCATAGTTGTAGTCAATTTGCTAGTGAAGGGTGAAGGCTGAAATTGATAAGGCTAGGGTAAAGGATGACTACCAACTTAACATCATGACACTTTGGATATGGAAAGGGAATACTCACTATAACCACATGCCGGACAAACAACAACACATGGAATGGCAGTGCCTCACAAATGGTTGAGTTGTTCAAATAGTGCTTATTCAACTTAGGCATCATGACTACATCAAGTTTGATCCAGGTTCATTAGGACCATCAATTTTATTTCCATGGCCTTTTTGGCCTATATGACCTTTTGGGGATTTCACCAGTGCTTAAAAACGCAACTAACTGCAGCTTTCATTCAGGACATATTCAAATTTATAAGGTCAACAAATATTTGGATATAGCATATATTTAAGCATTGCTTTTGGGACCTTTTCTTATACCCTTCATGGAGTATTTTAGCATTTCATTGCTCTTGCCCTTTGCTCGTATATGTTAAGAAATACATTTTAGAATTTACATTTTTCATGGGCGCATATATAAACATTTCCAATACAAGTAGTACATGAGCTTTCAGTTTTAGCCAACAACATCTCAAGTGACCAAGGGGAGTTCTGCACAGTGCCAAACATTGGGACAACCGACTAGAATGATTTAGGCATACAATCCAACTCACCAAAGGAAAGTTCTGCCACCAACTTAGAGCCGAGACACAATATAAACAAGGAGGTTTGTCCAACAAAGGTTTTAGCAGGGAAAAGGTCCTCCATGCCACAAGTCAAGTAGTAAGTCGGATTAAAACAAAACTGGAAGGAAATGGATGGGTGGACACAATGAACAATGAAGCCAACATTAGCAAGCCAGAGTATGGTGGGAATGACTACCTCTATTCTCCCTAGGGAGGGTAAAACCAATGAGTATAGATCAAGAACTTCCAAGTCTAAGTAGGGACATCAATAAATAATACAGATACATCCAACTACATATATTTATGACCGCTAGATCATGACACTAAATGCTAGTATATGTCACAAAGATGAGTATAAGAGCAATGATAACCATGACACAATATAACAAATGCCGAGTCATAACCATGGAAATAATCCACCTGAACCATCATCTGTCCAATGAGAAAACACTAACACCAATCTGGGCATCACCAACTGCTCTGCAAATGAATAAATGGCTACATCAGTCCTCGAATCTGAGTGTTTTGAGACTCAGTCCTGACATGGGAGAGTAGAGTATAATAGTCCACTAACAAAATAATGACCCGTCAAAACTGCTCATCTCAGCATCTCATATGTAAGAGGTCTGGCTGAAAAATGTATTGTATCTGAAAAATAGAATATGGTAACCTGGCTACTATATATGTGATAATGTTACCCTTTGTAAGTATGGCATGGACAAATAGACTTCCAAAATTTTTCCAAGATTCTTCAGAAGCACAGGTATATTTTATTATTATTATTATGATTTGTCACCATGATCATGAATAACTGGTTTAAGCTTGGTTTTGATATACACCATTGGAGCATTTCTTACCCTGGATGCTTACAGGATCATATTGATGCAGTATCTCACCTTGATTTTGGGTACTTTGACCTAGTCAACCCAATTGACCAAGTCAAGCATGGTTCCCAAGGCAGTGACTCAAAAAATAACATGATCTATATTTGTTCCAGACATGCCTAGGACCAATGTTGCGGTTTCAGTTTTGAGAGTTTGACCTCGGTTCTCTAGATAAGTGATTATTATCACTTAATTATTGGCCAAATGATCAAATTTTATTCCAGATGGCAGTATGTTTGGTTCTCCTAGAGCAGAGCAGTGTTCCAAGGGGTATGAGTAGTCACTTATACCATTCTTCTATGTCTCCAGATCATCCAGAGCAGTCAGTTTGCCCCAATTTGCAGCTTGGACAGAGTTATGGTGAATTTATCATTTTCTAGAGATTGTACTAGCCAAAATGAACTAGAGAAATCACTGAAAAGTCGATTTGGCCACTTGGGTTAAGGAAATGGATTGGAATTTTGGCAAGATGTGTTTCAGCATCCTAAACAGTCCTCCAGTAGTTTTCAGTAAGCAAATGTTCGAATTATTTTATATTGGCTCAGCCAGTGAGGAAAGTTTTTATCCCCTCTACTTGGCCATTGATGCATTTCATTGTTATATCATGTATTATGAAGCTGTAAAGGGGCCTAGGGTGAATTAAGCCCCTAGTGACCCCTTCCTATATTATCATGTCACATCTTATGTTATAATGTGACTTTCACTTTAGAGAGGTGTCCTAGAGCAAAGTGCGCCCCCTCTTTGACATAGTCACTTGATCCATGTATTGATCTATGTATTGTCGATCTCCAGCGTTGATGATGTTTTAATCTCAATCGTTGGATGTAAAAGTGAGTTAGGGTTTACGTCTCTCTCAAACTATTTAAGAGAGGTGACCCCTCCATTGTATTCATGAGCTTTGGCACCAGAATTTTGAATAAACAGATTTTGTCTGGGACTACACACTTGTTTCTTTCTTGATGAATGAATGAGTTGATGATTGGCACTACTTTTCTTCTGCACTAAGACAAATCTAACATAATTTTTATACCGCTCCTTGTTCCTGTTTTACTTGCAGGTTGAAGGAGGCGACTCTGAGAGAGGCACATTGGTGGGGAGACTCACCCTGTGACCGCAACTTGGTTTTGGTTATCAGGGAGTTGCAACTTCTTTATGATTTCTTTTCCCTGTACTTGCTTTAGCTTTCATTTCCTGTTTATTTGCCATACTGATTGATTTTCCTTGTTGTGACAGGTACAACAGGGGCGTTAAGGTCACTGACAAAAGCAACACTTCATCAAAAGCTTGCTCGAAATTCTTATTTGATCTCAAGAAGGCATTCTTCATCACCCAAGAGGTCATCAACAATGATTCACTTACGTTTCCTAGGTAAGTTCTTCTCTATTTAATTTTCTCATGCATTTCCCATCATTGCTTTCATTAAAAAACCCTCATTTAGAAATAAGAAAAATCATTGGACCAATTTGCACTGAGAATTGGCAAATTTGGCGATCTGGGTTTTGAGCAGCATATGAAAAAACCCCCTCTACCTCAAAAACGTCAAGCTTGGACTCCTCTGCCCCTCTCTAGGAACTAGTTTCAACCTGGGAGAAAACGCCCTTCCTTAAGCAGTCAACCCGTTTCTCTTTGTTTTCTGTCCGGTTTCACTTGGGTATTTTCCACTGTCAAATCTTTCATCCAAGATAGTGTGCAGGAAGCCGTAATTGTCAAAATCAACTACGTCCTGGAGATTTCTCAATCATCTACTTAAATCCCCCAAGGTCCCGGTTTGATCATTTGAACCGACACACTAAATCCTAGCTTTGATTCAAATCTTTGAAAGCCACTTGATATTATCACTTGAGTAACATTTCTTGTCTATAATCACCACCCTACTCGAGTATCCTTAATTTGTGGCTTATCCTTAAATCTAGGGTTTCAGACATTCACCTTACGTATTCTCCATCAGGAGTTTAATCTGGTGATTTGTCTTAGATCTGTCATTTCAGGATAAGATTGGGTCTCCCCCTTTGTCACTTGGGCTTCTCTAGTGGCATAAAGCGAAGGAATCCCTAACTAGCGTGACAACCATCCATCTTTTGGGGGTTAAACTTTTCGTAGGTCACGACTTTGGTTGCCTGTCCCCTCTGCCATCCTGTATTGGATATCTATATTGGGGCAACTACAAGATCCGCGATAACAAGTACCTAAACCAATACTGACTCTTCAAAGATGGCCAAGCTTACCTAGTGGCAATGCAAAACGATCTAGAACACTTGGTTCTCATTTTAATTTTGAAGCACAAACGTTAATCAAAGCCTTAGAATAATTTTCTTTGTTAATCCCACAACCACAAAAACATGAGAGAGTGAAGTCCTCCAATTATGTGTGTGTTATCACATATATAGTAGTCGAGCTACCATATTCTATTTTTTAGATTCCAGTACACTTTTTAGCCAGTTCCCTTACATATGAGATGCTGAGATGAGCATCTATGATGGATCATTATTTGATTGATGAACTAAAGTACTCTCCCATGCCATGACTGAGTCTCAAAACACTCAGATTTGAGGACTGATGTAGTCATTTAGCCATTTGCAGAGCAGTTAGTAGTGCCCAGAGTTGTATCAGTGTTTTCTCATTGGACAGATGTTGGTTCAGATGGATTATTTACATGTTTATGACTCGGCTTATATTATCTTGTGTTATGGTTATCATTGCTCTTATGATCATTTTTGTGACATGTATTAGCATTTAATGTCATGATCTGGCGATCATATAAATATGTGGACTTAGATGTATTAATATTATGTATTGATGTCCTTACTCGGATCTAGAAGTTCTTGATCTATACTCATTGGTTTTACCCTCCTTACGAAAAATAGAGGTAGTCATTCTCACCATACTTTGGCTTGATAGTGTTGGTTTCATTATTCACTCTCTCTGCCCATCCATTACCTTCCAGTTATGTTTCTGACCCGACCTACTACTTGACTTGTGGCATGGAGGACCTTTCCCCACTAGAGCTTCTTTGTTGGACAAGCTTCCATATTTATTTGTGTCTCGGCTCTGAGTTTCCTAGGTTGTGTTGGCTAAACCTGAAACAAGTAGCGCTGCCATTAATACAATGTATTTGGAAATGAATGAATATCTTATGAAAAAGCCCATTCATGAAAAGTAGTGCTTTTAAACATACATGAATGAAAGGCAAGTCTAATGAAATTGGCTTTGAAGTACATTGATATGAATATCTTAAAACATTCATGAAAAGTAATGTTTTTAAACATACATGAATGCATGAAGCCTAAAATAATAAAAATCTGTGTAAGAAATGCATGGACCAATGCTATGGAAAATCAAAGGCCCAAAAAGCAATGGTTCTGAAAGTTATATCTAAGGATTGTTGGCCTCACTTGTATTGATTTGGATTGTGAGCATTTGTCAAGGTGAATAAGTACCTCTAAAAGTAGCTTATCCATCTGTGAGACACTGCCATCCTCTGTGTTATTGCTTGTCCTGCATATGCTAGAGTGAATATTCCCTTTCCATATCTGAAGTGTCACAGTGTCAAGTTGGTAGTCACCCTTTTGGCCTAGCCTTGTGAATTTTCACCTTCACCCTTCACTAGCAAATTGATTACAACTATGAAGTGAGTATGGTCTTGAAAGTTTGGTCTAAGTTATAATAAATAAATGAAACACTATATATTTGGTTGATAGCTCGCCAGTGAAATGATTGCTACTTGTTATAAGTGTTATTTGAATGATTTGTAGAGCATGTCTTAACCTTTGAACACTTGCAGCGGATGGATGTTAGCCTGGGTTATATTATTGGTTACTATTTTGTTTATCTAGGTATATTGGATATTGTAGATGATCATGCAGAGACCTAGAGGGTGTATGAGTATGCACCTTAGATGAATTTGGACTCCCTGAGTCCAATCAGACAACTTGTTTTCAGTTCCGGGCAGTTGCAGGAATGATTTGGCTTAGCGTACCATTTTGGTGTAGTTTCGCCATGTTGGATGGCCTTTCTAAGCATGGAGATGATTTTCTTGGATCTCCTAGGGCGTTGTATGAGGAGGGGGTGGTCCAGCCACTTGTTTGTACCATATTACCCCCCTCCCAGAGAGCCTGGTGGGCTCAGTTAGATAACGCAGGCACCCTAGGAGGCAAATAAAAAATAATTAAAATGGCTACTGAAGAATTCGATTTGGGCTACTGAGGCAAAGAAATGGCATAGGATGAGTTTTGATGACGAGTGTGATGTCTTCCGCTCCTCCAGCAGCCGCAGCACTTGGATGGACCCACATCCATTTTTCGGGCATATTTTATTATTTTATGGAGCTTTTGGAGGCTCATGATTTCCTCAGAGAGGCACTATTTTGCAATTAAAAATTATATTATTGTTATTGTGCCATGGAGACACCCTAGGGGAGTTAGTTAACAATCTCTGGACCCACCATGAGCTTCATTTATTTTTATTTAGTGGAATCCCCTCTCCTAGGGTGATTTGGTCTATTTTTATATTATATTATTTTATTGATCCATGTACTTTATGTTGACCTCATCTCAACCATTGATTAGAACATTTGGATCTTTTAATCTTAGCCACCCATTTGAAAAGTGGTTATGATTTTGGTTTTCTCATTCCTATTTAAAGGAGAGAGATTCTCATTTGTAAGGGGTCTTTGGCTTTTCGATCTGGATAATAGAAAACTAATTTTTTGGATCTTCTTTGCATCTGATGTTCTTAGATGGTGATTGGAAAATCTATTGCTTCCTAGCATTTGGGTATTTGTTGTGAGATATATATATATTTTTCGGGAAATGTTGTCTTGTCTACAGGAGGGTGACTTCAACTTGGGCGTTTTTGCAGGGGTTCCTCAACTCGCTTGGCTTGGATGCGTTTTGTATCAGGGAGTTTTCATTAGTATCAATGTGATCTATGATTTCATCTTGCTATTTTTCTGTAGCATTTGTTCTTTTCTCATGACGCAGCAAATCTAATATGGTTGACGTTTGTTGTGCAGGAAAGAGGGCGCAATGGCTTCTTTGGGCAAAACGTTGGACATAGAAACTCCCTCAAATCCTCTCTAATTGATCGGGACATCATAGATCATCACTATCAAGGCATTTAAAAGGCGTTCCATGTAAGATCTACAGGTTAGTGCTTCTTTTCTAGATCTCAATCCATTGGCATCTTCATTTTCATCTTTAAACCCTAAATATTAAAAAGACAAAAAATATTATAGATCAAACCGCTTGATCTCGGGGCAAACCATTTCTAGGTTTTGTAGATCGGGTGAAACCCTAAGTGGGTCTTCCTCAGCGTTGAGCTAAAAGTGACTCCACTGGCCGAAATCCCAAGGCACTGATCTTCAAACCCTAGCGCTACCCTTCATTTTGCCTCTTTCTCTTGCGTTTTGACCTTTTCCTTGTGTCTCAGGTGCTTTGACATTGTCATACCTTCTTGCGAGTCTATCCCTCAGTACTAGATAGCCCCAATCCTGTTTTTACCTTCCCTGCATTGGTCACGTTTCCCAAGGCAATGGACATCTTCATCTTTTGCTAGTACCTTAATCCTGGATCTAGTATTGGGCTTATAGGTCACTTGTGTCTTGAACTTGGATCAAATCTCACATCTCATTAACCATGATCCAAGCCCTAGTTCACCTAGTGACGTCATCCATAGATCTAGGGTTTCTTCCACCTTACAACTTACGTACTTCAAGTCCATTTGATATGATCTGGTGTTTAGGTCTGATCTCTCCTGTCGAGAGTAGATCTGGGTCTCCCCCATTGTTGTCTTGGGCCAAGACAACATCAAGTGAAGATTGCCTCGATTGGCATGACAACCATCCGTTTGGGAGTCAAGCGATCTTGGTTCCACCTCTTTAGTTGCTTGTCCCTCTACCGTCCATCCTGGATCCATCTCATAGAGGCAACTACAAGTTTGGTGATAACAGTGTGCTAGGACAAGGATGCCTCATTATGTGTAATTCTAACACAACATTAATAGATAGAAGAGCAAAAGTAGTTGGACAGGCTTTTGGAACGCTATTCCAAGCTATTATAATAACCACATTGAATGCCTCCACATTGTAATTGCCTCTTCTACTTAAGCATTGAGGACCAAACCGCTAACCTATGTGATTCCTGTGGGTTCGAGTGGTTACTGACAGTTAGGGAATCAACTGAAGACTGATGCCATCTAAGAAAATCTAGGGCATCAATATTATATCACCATTGGGTCGAAGAGGGCCACCGAAGCCAAAGGCCACCAGCATGCATGCCATCTAAGCCTTATTTAATGATGCATGCACCCAAATTAAGTCTCCATGTGCATGCATGCAAGTCAACTGCAAATTAGAAGTTAAAGTGACCTAATTAGATCAAAAGTTAGGGTTTTCGCAGTTGAAAGTTATAAAAGAAAGATAAAGTGAATGGAGACTTTACTCTGGAGGATTATTGATTTTGGAGCTCTTGAGTAGCAGCACAGTGTGCGGCCATAGCAGTTGGGGTTGGAGACGGCGTCTTCAGCTAACGGGATTTTAGCAGTGAGATATCTGGCCTAGTCTCCTTCAGGATAAACCATCCAGGTTTGTCACTGTGTCTATTGCATTCATCATTATCCAGTATTCCAGTATAAGTCCGAAGGTTATTGCAGATTCATCCATACAGATGGGGGCATTTAGCTGGGAAACCCTAGTCATTTACTAGGACTCTGGATCACCATATTTCTTCCGCATGCGGCCTGCATCCTCACTGATAGGATCACTCTATTGCATTGGGTGGTTATCAACCATCAAATTGTCCATCCGAGGTAGCTAGCAGCAGTTTATAGGGTTGTGGGGCGTGAGCAGCAGATTGGTAAACCAATTCGCTAGGGCATTTGGAGGGGTCAAAACTCCTGCATGCTCTGACCATCCTCTCCGGCACGGGCACACCTTCCTTCCGACTTATTTCCAGCTGAAACTGACCATCCCTTCAACAAAAACGTCACACTTGTTTGATTCAGTGAACCAGGGTATTGCAGCAGAAAACCAGGTTATTTCTTCATTAGCTCAGCTCATCTTGCATGCGTATTCTCTCTAGAGCATATTCAGCCGACTTATCAGTGGTAAGTGTTCATTCTATCCTGTAAACCCTAACACTAATTTCAGCTATAAAATAGGGAAATTTTGCATGGCAGTTTGCATGCCCAGCTATTTCAGTAAATTTGCATAGAAATAGATAATATCAGTATTTGGGATATTACACACACTATGCAAATGAGCACTCCATTTCCTGCTAACAAGGAGTTGTTTTTCCAAATGAGGCAATATATAGGAGTTCATTGTTAGAAATGAGGAGATCAAGAGGTATATTCAGAGTTGTTGGAGAAGGGCCACATTCGACCCAACTCGTCGCCATGTGGTTTCTCCATTGTTCTAATTCCAAAGAAGGATAAAACATGTAGAATGCCACTGGATTATTCACTTCTAAAAGAAATCATCATTAGGAATTGTTATCCATTGCCGCACAAATCAATGTTAGAGAGATAAGTACTTAGTTGGAACAAACAATATTCATTTTTTGATTACGAATAGTAATTCAATAGTTGAATTTTCAATTTAAGTAGGACAACACATTATAATCCATAAAGGACAAATATAATAAATGTATAAAATATGAGATGATGATACAATGACCATGTGACACTATAATTACAGCATTGACTGGTCATAATGGTAGGTCATGTCTTCTAGATAGGATGTGTCCTAACTCCTTTCATTAATCATTAATTATAATTATTGTTATTATGTATGTTACATTGCCTTCTCCTTTAAAAATGCTTGTCCTTAAAAGCATATATATATATGGAAAGACTATCCTTCTTGTTTGGCTCGTATGCCTTCTCATGATCCCTTGCTCTCATAGCTGTGATAGTCGATCATACAAGACAATATGATTTTGTAATGTCCATTTCCAGATGACCATCCATGATGCAACTCATTAGCCTATCTAGTTCTCCTAGGCTATAGTTGGCGAGATAGGGAATTAATAATGTCACCTTGGCTAAGAGAACTTTATAAAGTGATATTAGTACTTAATTTAATTAAAGTGACTTTATAAAAGTCACTTAATGTTGAAGTGAGTGGAAAAATAAAAAGTTTAGTCTTAAAGCACTCAAATTGGAATTAAAAGGTGGGAAAAGGGGAAATTTCTCCATAAAGTCACTTTATAATATTTTAAATAGAGAAAGTGTCTCTAGAAGTCATAAGAGGGGAAGAATAAAAATTATAAAAAGGGAAACGAGAGCCCATTCTCTCATTCTTGTCTATTTGCATTTTGAATAGAGAGCTCTTGAGCTTCAAACTTCCCTTGGATGAAACCCTAGGAGGAAGTAAATGGTTTCGATAGTGAGACTATCCATCCTAGCTATCCAAAGGAGGAGAAATCATCTCATATTTCTCAGGTGAATTTCTTTGCCGTGGTTCCAGTCTTCATCTTGTCTTCAGATTTGTGGGATGAGCAGAAATCTCAAAGATTCAGAAGCTTGTGGAGGGGCGCATTTGTTGAAGAAGTTTCTCTTTACTCTTGGGAAAATCAAAGCATATTAAAAGGGGGAAAAGGAAGGGCATTTACTTTCAATATCCATTCAGCGAGGTGATTGCTGCAATCTCCAGGAGGGTGCATTTCAGGTCTGAGTGTGGCCGCCTCAGCCCAGGGCATTAACTTTTCTGCTACAACTCATGTGGGAAGTTGAGTTCATTCCGATTGAAGTTATTGTCTAGCATTTTGGTGATTTTTCCTGGTTCTGGGTGAGACATTCTCTGTGGTAGAGCGCACTGCACATCCAGTTCCATTTCCAGACTTGTGTAATCTTGCAAGAGGGGCGCTCTATTATTTTTCTGAGCTGATCCTGCCTATGGTAACACTGTTCCAATGATTATATGCTGAATATATACGCTGTGAGAGGGATCTCCTTACATGCTGGCTAAGTTCGGACACGGACACGCCGATAGAGCGTGTCCGACACGTCTCTGCAGCATGTCCTGTGTTCGGACACGCGTGCCCCGGGACTGTCAGTGCGTGTCCCAAAAACAGGACACCCAAAACATTAAAAAGACGCGCAGGCCCTAAAGATTTTGATGAATAATATCATTTATTCAAATAATAAGCAAAACTGGTGCAAGCATCTTTTAAGATACAAATCAGTTGTTACATTTCAATGTCACGTAGAATTTCAATGAAGCCAACAATCCACTTATATTTCTATATCATTGCACCAAAGATGGAGACTGCATAAAATCAATATTATCATCAAAGTTATGAGATTGAAGAAAATGATACTAACTATTAGCCATGCAGGAAATAAATTGAGATGAATGTACATTTTAAGTGCATCCCAGTTCCCACCACTCCAGATTATCGAGATCACAGTCAGTATGCAAAGGGTGAAATCCCTCCAAGCTCAAACACAGCTTAAAGATTGCTAGAGAATACAATGGTGTACAATGATATAATATAGCTTTCACACCATGGACACAGCTTCAAGGAACATGATTAAATTATTATCAGCTGCATTCGAGTAAATGCATACTGGATTTCGACTCCTTGATAATATCACTATATTTACTATTACTAATTATACTGCAGGAGTGTATTTACTATTACTATGGGTCTATTTGGCATTTGCCAGTGGCATTCTGACATCTATGTAATACATTTGATTTTGATGACTTAATGAGAAATATGGTTGACTCCTGAGTATTGACATCTTGATCTATGACTAACATCATACATAAGTAAACTGTATCATGAATTATCTATGTGTCTCATAATCTCACTGTGATGACTGATTTAATTTGTAAATGTGTAATACTAATGTTAAATGTGCATTGATTATGATTTCTATTGAATATTTGTAAAAATTTGGATCTATATGTCTATATTTTAATATATATAATTTAAAAAATATATATATAACGTGTCCTACGTGTCTTGATTCCGGGGGTCACTGTCTCTGTGTCGGACACTTGAATCCCCGTGTCCCCGTGTCAGGTGACTTAAGTCACCGCATTCGCCATTTTTTAACCTTCAAAATCGAAATTGGGCGAACTTCTCAGGCAGTCGAATTTGTTCATTGAAATTCGTCGAATTTAATGTGGCACTTCATCGCGAACAAGAATCAAGTTTTATAGCAATTAAATTTGCCTTTTGAAATTGTTTAAATTAGCAGAAAAAACGTGTTATATAATAAAAAAACTATACCATGCTTGTCGTCTAGACTTCGCTCGCGCTGTGCTGCTGGTCTAATTCTGGACTCTGGAATCTGTGCTACGCCCTCGACTGCAACTATAAGTTTCTAGTAGTCTACCAAAGATTTATGCAATTTTTTTTACCATCGAGATTTGCTGGCCATTGTGCTGCCAGTCCGAGTATTTATTTCCCTAGCCTTTGCTCGAGGCCCTCAAGTTTGAAGTTCAACATTGAAATTTTTGTTTAATCATTAAATATTAATGTAGATATAATCTGAAGTGTTTTTAAATAAATTATTATTAAATAGGGGATGTTACATATAAAAAATTTATACAAATTTATTATTATTTTTACTTTATATTTAAAGTTTTACTATTATTTTTACTTTATACTTAAATTGCTTTAGCAATGATATTTTAATGATTTATTTTCATTTTTATCAATGTTTTTAATAATTATATTGAATTTTATTAAAGTATATAATTTTAATATATATATAATTTTGTTATGAATTTAATGCCGAATTTTATCATAAAAATTTTCATTATTAAACTTCAAAGTCGTCCAACTCGAACACAATTCGAACTAGGACTTTGAACTCGAACACGAATTCGAACAAGGTGACTTAGCAGGTGACTTAGCATGCTGGGCGTTTTGCTTCATCTACAGCAGTTTCCAACACTCCCAGGGAGTCAGATCGTGAGCCTAAACTACTGTGCATTTTTGCCAATGGGTGCCTGTGTATGATTCTAAATATCAGGTCAGAATATTAAACTAATATCAGACACCTTTTACTTTGCTTCACTGCTGTGTATTTGGTCTTATTACAGCATTGAATATTGGGCTGCTATGTTATTTATTTGCCTTTGTGTGAATTAATTCAATGGGACTTTTAAGTACCAATGTTTAAGGATTCAAGGAATGAACTGTAACATTCAACCAACTTTTAAAACACGCAAACTGAGACAAATTGCAAGCTACAGAAGTTTATACATTAAATGTTTGACAAAAGACATTGATCAGAAATTTTTAGCATCATTCAAAAGTTTGGTGGTCCTTGCAACCTACAGTAGTTAGAAAGGGTTTACAAGGTGTTTTGGCTTGAATTCATTGAACAAAATCAGTATTACAGTGAGTCAGAGGACTTTAGATTGGCTAGGGGTCATTACAGTTATATCAGAGTCTTAAGTTCTGCCAGCCTGTGATTTCATGAAATTTTTATGAATCCGGAAAATACTGAACACCCCACAACATACAAAAGGAGAAGACCAAGTGAACCTAGACACATTTTTCTATTGGAGTACAGGGAAGTGTTACCACTTGAATTGCACTCAGTTAGACTTTCAACCGAGCGAGCAAAGTTTGAAAATATTATATGTTCATCATCATGTTCAGAAGTCCATTCAGGCCTTCCAAGGCCCTTTTTCACTTTTTTACCACATGTTCATACCTTGTGAGGAGATTGTAAAAAATGTGCTAGCATGGGTTTTTTGTAACGAACTTGGTTTACTAGGACTTGGTTATCAAGCTAATCATTCCAAGGTGTTTTTTCCCTTGTTAATTATGCAATGCTGAACAAGCGATGAATAATTTTCGTGTTTTTCAACTGCTCCTTCAAAAAGATGGAATGGTCATCTTGGTGGTTAAACCCTAGGAGGTTATTAAAGTTCACGTGTCAATGTATATGAACATGCTAGACATTCTTATTAAGTCATATGGACATGTGATAGGTCCCCCTAAACATTCTTATTGAGTCATATGGACATGTGATAGGTCCCCCTAAGATCTGTTTAAAGTTCCAAGAAAAATAAAATTTCCCGCAATCATAGGCCATTTTTAATGGTTTAATTAAAAAATTTGTAAAGCGCATAAAAGTATGATCCAAAGGCGGAATTTGGCATGGGGAAGCTCATTTTCACACTCAAAGCGTCCTCTTTACCCCAAAACCCACTTTTCCAATGTTCCTCCAAGGTTCCGAGACAGCAGAACGCGAGAGCGGTGAGACGCACATTCGAGACATGTGGAGACCACCCCCAAATTTTAGAGAAATTCAGGGGGACGAGGGGGCGTCGAGACGCGATAGTCATAAAAATTCTAAAAATATTAAAAATATAAATCCCAACAATAGCAAACCATCCCATGCAAATTAGTGAATTACTAAATAGTAATACTACATTCATCATTCTGCAATCATGCAATGTAAATGCAAAGTTCAAAAACATCACAGGATTCATCAAGATTATCATTATATTAATAATAAATATGAGTCTGATTAACATGAACATCATATTTCAGGTTTGTCACTTCTAAGTTCTGAGTCTTTGTCATTTGATATTTGATATTTCAGATTTGACTTTTAAGTGATTGAAAAAATGAATCAATGATATTTCAGATTTGTCACTCTCTCCTCTCATGATGGCTGTTGAATAAACTTTCACGACTTTGTAAGTTTCTAATGCCAAATGAAATCAGAAATAAATATTAAAGAGTTGATCTCGATAGCTTAAGATCAGGTTAGAAATTAGATTTAGTTTTTTATTTTTAATATTTAATTTTTTATGTTTTAAATTTTAAATTTTAATATCTAAGTTTTCTTTAATGATTTATATAATTAAGCTCTTGTTTCATTTTTTTTTTTTTTAAATGCAGGTTAAGGAAATTCAAAAATATCCTGGGGAAGTTTCAGAGTTTGGAGTGGGTCGCCAGGAAGTCCCCCCAAGTTTTGTCAAGTTTCGCTGCCCACCGAAACGTTTCGCTCTGCATCTCGCCAAGTTACACCGAAAGCGAGACGTCCCGAAACGTTTTGCATGGAGTTTTGGCGACCCCAGGACGCGAGAAATGTTGAAACGCGTCCCCAACCCTTCGGGGCACGTCCTCATGGAACACTGCACTTTTCATATGCTTAAGGTGATTAAATTGTCACTTAGAGCATGATTTCTCTAAAGGGGCATTAGAATGTCAAAAAAGCGCTAATGGTGTGGCAAAATGACTAAAAGACAAAGTGAGAAATGCCAAGGGAACATGTTTCAAACATGTTTGTTGATGTGGCAACCTTGTCCCCCATGATGGGCGACTTCACTCCATGAGTAAAGCGTCATTGTTGGATAAGATTTGGAGGCTATCAAACTACACCAAGTTAGAGATGCGCCCACCATCTCAAGTCACATAGTTGATGTGTCATTAGAAACGTAACTTATTGGCACTCGTAACTAAAAGATTAAAGTTGCGATCTCTTCTCCAAGTGAACGCGACATCATCCCTTGATTAAAGCGAGTAATTAGGAGTTGTTTTGTGAGGTGGCGACTTCATGTGGGCAAGAGAACACACCCTTCTTCTAGATTGACACATTGGGTGATATGTCACTCCATTGAGTAGTGTGTTGGATTGGTAGGTGATGGCGCCTCTCTCTTAGAAGATGTGGTGCCCTCTCCTTGGTCTCTACTCTAGTCCATTCCCCAAATCACTCATGAACTCGACTTAGACTCCTTCTTCAGGATACACCTCCCCTGGGCTTGGTTTTCTATATAATGAAGGTTATTTGCTATTGTAAAGCATGGGAAGGTGGAACCTCTGCTAAATTGTATTGTAACCATTGTGAAGTAGTTTTGATTGAATGAAGAAAGTATTTGGAGGCAAATTGATGTGTGGATATTTCGTGTGTGGATGATAATGTGCTTATGATCATATGAGGTATAATTGTGTTGTTTACATGATTGCACTATAAATGTTTGGTTATTTATCTAGCTTTTGAAGGAGAAGTATTTCTTAGGAAGGTAAAGTAGTGTGATTGTTTCATCCATTACTTTTCTGTAGAGACATTAAGACGGACATGGTTATTTGATGAGAAATGCATGTTTTCTGAAGTTTCTATTGTAGTTTACACTAGGTTGCATTTACTCCTTTGTTCTGCAAGTGTTGTAAGAGTGCAGGCTATCTAGTTTGGAGAGCATGTTGAGCATGTCGACATCCTCACATCTTCAAACATATTCCAAGAAGAACTAGTCCCTTCGATCCCCACTTTGAGGAGCCCATTACCCAAATTCAACGGTTGCTTCTCTTCACCCTTCTTATCTTCTAAAGTTTGATTCTCTTGGTTACTGGTTCGATTTTTATTTCAAATCTATATCTTTTTGCAAAATTACAAGTAGATATGAGGTTTTTTTAGATCTAAATCATTCATAAAAGTTTTAAATTTTTAAGTTTAGATCTAGTGAAATTAGTCTCTTTCCTCAAGGTTCTTTTAAGTAGACCTGTTGCCGCCTAATTCGTAGCTTGGGTCATGTGGTAGAAATCTTCAAGCCACTGGATGCAACCATGGGGAAAGAAAGAGTCAAGTGTTATCACTTAATCTTGACTCCTCTGTCTAGGCTCTCTCCTAGCGAAGCCAACGGGGGTGGTCCCTAGTAAAATAATCTAAGGCTGTTTTAATCTATGAAAGCAAAACACTTAATCTAGCAGATGTAATGATATAAATACTTAAACAAAGATAATCTACAAATTAATTATATCACCAGCATATAAAACGTCATTCCACTCTATTGACCACCAAAACCAACTAGGTGGACAACGATGTACCGTGCACATGTTAGATGTACCTTGAAGATAAGAATGAAGTACTTAATGATTATATCAAGCGAGGCAACTCTTCTTTGCTTCTTCTCTCTTTGGAATTTCCGCACCCCTGCGGGGGATTTTGTAAGGATATGTCAGCATGAAGGTCTAGTTTTTTGTAACTTAATCACCTAAGACTTAGTCATTAGGGAAGTCCTTTCATCGAGTGTTTTTTCACTTGGATAATTAAAATTTCTTTTTAGAGATTTTAATTATTTGAGTTTTTCACTCGAAATTACCTCCAAAGTGGTGAAAAGTGTTCTAGTGATGGAGTCCATGGGGTGATTGGGGCCTAGGAATGTTCTATTTTACCATGCTAGACATAATTCAGAGTCTTGCGGAATTTCATTAAGTTTTGCATAGGTTTTTTTAATTTTTGGTCATAAAAAATTGTCACTCAAAACAATTTGTTATAATGTAAAAGAGGGTTACTTGGTCCATTTTAATGTTGTATAGGGGTATGGGTACTCAAGACAAATGGCATGAAGCTCCCTACACCCTTGGACCGAATTTGAAGTCATTCGGACAAGTATTACTATGGTTTTGGTCACTTGTGTCAAAGTCAATCAAGGAAATCAGGAAAATTGACAATTATTTAGAGAGCCAATTTTTGGAAAGATGACTATAGTCACTTGGGGTGGCCAAGTAAAGGTTATAATGTTTATATTAGGTCCCTAGGATAAATTTAAGACCCAAAGCCCCCCCCCCCCAAGAAAGCATGTAACAAGTTTTGAGTTGCCGACACTAAGGGGGTGTCCCCTTCTCTCTTTGATTGGTTGGGTGAGCTAAAGTCAATGGAAGGGGCCCCACTATGGTGGTTTCCTCTCCATTTGACATAGCAATAAGGTTAAAAGCATTTAATTGGAGGTTTCTCTCCCCATGTTTGAGATCTCAAACCTTGGTTTTTCCCTCCTTGAGCAAATTTGCCACCCTCTCTTGGGCCCCCCTCTCTCCCTTGTGACACATGTCTAGCATGCAAAGAGCCTCTCTCTTTCATTTTTCTTATTTAAGGAGGCTTCCCCTCCTCATTTGGGTTACACACTCACACCCACTCTCTTGCTCATGCTCTCATTCTTTCTCTTGCTCTCATGCCCTTGCTCTTGCTTGGGCCATTGTAATTTTTAGCCATTTAGCTTTGGTAATCAAAATCTTTGGAGGAATCTTGTGTCCATTGTTCTCATTGATGATTTGCTTCCATGATTAAGGAGCTACACAAGTTTGGTTGGCCAAGGAAGCATACTAATTTTCTTTGGTAAGATTTATGGTATTTGTATTCCATAAATTTTGCGAGTTTTCATTCTTGTGGTAAAGACGTTCATATATTTTCTAGTTTGAAGTTTATGATTTCTTTGCTCATTATTTGATTCTCACCTTCTAGTAGTTGTGTAGTGAAAATCTTATAAGTTGCAGGTTATTTGGATTGAAGAGTGGGATTCCTCGGTTGCATGCCCCATTGCTTCACTTCTTGAAGAACAAAGGACCAATTTTCTCTTTCTTTACATACAAATTTCTGCATTTTAATTTTAGTTTGTTGAGTGTTTTAAATCTGATTTTAACTCTTATATACTCAAGTTCTTTCAAAATTATTCATCTGGCAACTTTGTATAAATTTTGTATATATATTGCACTAACATACTAACTTCCCCAAAGTGATTTTGGGCACATTTTATCATTTTCTGTTTGTTGGTTTTTAGCAGGTTAGTGACAAAACAAGGCAAAACTCTGTCAAATTTCGGCCATAGAAGAGTTTTAAGGCCACCCCAAAGAAAGAGCTTCAAAGACATCTCAAGAAAGGGAAAAACACGGTTCTTCTCACTCCTTTTACCTCTTTCTTGACGCTGAAATTTCAGCGTTTGTAACAAGTCCAAGAGAGTCTCTTGGACTTGATTTCTTGCTTTTCATTTTCAGTTAAATCAAGTCTCATTTATTTGCCATCCATTGCTAGCAATAGAAGTTGGGCTTTTCCACTTTTGCATAAGCAAATGTTGATTGGCGCGGATTTTAGATTAGTTAGAGTTTCATTTTGTTTTTATTTTCTTCTTTATTTTTGCCCACACCTTGCAAGTGATTTGGCTATGCCATCCTTGCAAAATTGTGACGGCTAGTGTTTTTTTTTTGTTTTGTTATTTTCATTTGCCCACACCTTGCTAGTGATTCGGCTTTGCCATCCTTGTGAAATTGTGCTGGCTTGTATCTTTCTTTCTTTCGTTTTTATTTGCCCACACCTTGCAAATGATTCGGTTATGCCATCCTTGCAATATCGTGTTGGCTTGCATTTTTAATAATTGTTAAGTTCTTCATTTCGTTTAAAATAAACCTTGCCCCAATCTTTGCCCCGTATTCACTCCCCTTGTCGGTTGATCCAACCCTAGGTGACAAGAAAGGGAGAAGATTTGTGTTGGCTAGTTTAATAGGCACCTAGATAAGTATCTTCATTAGAAAGGAGAAAAAGAGGCTTGACCCGTGGAGCTAGTGGGGTAGAGGTCGTAGGGGGCTTCGTGGCACTTTGTGTCCTCTAGTTGAGCACCCGACATTCTCTCTCTAATCTAAGGAGATAGTCTCTTGGGCTAGACATCTAGAAAAGTCCATTGCTTTGCAACAAACACCTTAATTCCCTACGTCAAAGAGAGACATAAAAATTACTAAAACTTACAAGACCACTTGTATAACATTGTTACAATCATTTACATCTCTCTACTTTGCAATCACTTGATTTTAACTTACTCATTTATTGGAAGTCATCATGTTCTTGTATATTTGTTAAAGTAAATGAGTTGATGCTTTAGGAAAATTATTTGAAGTTGCTTATTGTGACTCCATAGCCCAAGTACAGACGACACTGGTCATTTCGATTATTTGATTATCTCTCCCTTGCATACATTACTGGTTGATTGTTAAAGGATTTGTTTGTCATTTGAAATTGTTGCATTTCTGCATGACTGATTGCCATAAAGTTTAAATTAGTTTATTCATCTTATAACTCCTAAAACACAACCTTTGAAGCATAGTAAATAGGGACTGCCCCCCTGGACCTTTTTAGGAGTTGGGTCTAAACGGAGGAGTTAGGAACTAAGGTGACATTGGGTTCTAAACTCATAGTTGTCCTCGGGAACACACCTAGTGGTTGGAAGACTTTCCCACGGTAAAGTGTGTTTTAGGCTACAACACACTCAACGCATCAATTGATTTCAATATCCCGAAATAAATAGACGATGAAATAAAGACCGGTGCTGATGGAGTGCTTGTGTGTAATGGGGTTGCTAGTGATGTCTCAATAAGTATTGCACTTGTCTTAGTTGGCCAGTTTTAGAATTATTAGTGAGTGATTAAGGAGGAATATGTTCGCTGGGGTATGAGGAATATGTTCGGATTTAGTTGGAAGTGGCTCTCATAGTGACGTGTGGGCTAGATGGAGTCGCAGGGTTGTGTTCAACACTACACCAATAAGGGTGTAGCCTAACGGGGCGCCACGGTCACTTTCTAGTAATTTCCACTTCACTTGAAGAATTTCCCCACTAACGAGTAATTTCAAGCAAGTCTCGGATTTTCACTTTTGGGATTAAATGAAGAGTTAGACTAATTACTAGTCACTCCAATCCCTTTCTGATTGTCCCACTGATGCAGCCAATGACCTGTAGTGTTCACAAGAGCATACGGGAATTGAAGTCTTGTTTATTTTAAGAGTTTTAAACTTTAAATATGAGTTGATTAAAATCTTAGTACCGATACTATTGTTTTCAAGAACACGATTGGATTTGTTAATTTTAATGCAAGAAAGTAAAAACTTGAAAATTTTGAAAAAATAAAAAGAAATAAGAAAAGATGTGAATCGCCCTTGGGGCGATGGGGTGCAGGCACTTGGCTGCCTGCTTGCTTCTCTTTTTTACAATGATTATGACAAGAATATTTGTGTTCCTTTGTAGAATAGGAAACACAAATTTACAAGATTTGAGGCTTTAGAAAATTGGCCACAAAAGTAGTAAGACTAGGGATCTCTAGATAGCTTAGTGCCTCTCTACTCGAGGACCGAAGTCATCGGATCACTTTAGAATAATTTTCAGGGAAGATACAATCCTTATTCTTTCTCGGAAACATAAATCTACGGATCACTTTAGGACAAATGTCTAGGGACAATACACTCCCACTGCAACATCACTGCTCCTCGTTTCGGGAAGCTCTTTCTGAACAACACCAAGCTTGTCTCGAAAGTATTCGAACTTTACTCAAGATAGAGGCTTCGTCAACACATCAACAACTTGTTCATCGGTACTCACATACTGGAGCTTTATGGCTCCCTTTTGCATCATATCTCGAATGTAGAAGTATCGGATTTCTATGTGCTTCGACCTATCATGGAACACTGGGTTCTCTGTCATCTTTATACAACTCTGGTCATCACATAGAATCATGGTGGTATCCAACTCCAGGTTGAATAAACCTGACATCAGCTTCCGAAGCCATATGGCTTCACAACTAGCAGAGTAAGCTGCTATATATTCTGCTTCAACCGTGCTAAGAGCAACATTGGACCGTTTCCTACTAAACCATGAAATCATAGCAGGCCCCAGACTATAACATTCGCCTGATGTGCTTCTTTTGTCTTAGACACTTCCAACCCAATCTGCATCTGTATAGCCATACAATCTATAATCATGGTTTCCATCATAGTATAGACCAAAGTCTATAGTCCCTTTCAGATATCTCATCACATGTTTTGCAGCTATCAGGTGAACACGTCTAGGTTGAACTACATACTGACTCAAGGTGTTCACAGCAAAACAAATGTCTGGTCTGGTGTTTGTTAGATACATCAACGACCCAATAATCTATTTGTATTGAGTCACATCCACTAACTCTAATGATTCATCAGCCATCAACTTTAGGTTGGTATCCATGGGTGTGGCCATGGCTTTACATTCCAACATATCAAATCTTTTCAAGATTTCCACTACATACTTTCTTTGGTTGAGAAAGATTCCTTCTAAGTTCTTCCATACCTCTAGACCTAGGAAATAATGCATTAACCCAAGGTCTTTCATCTCAAATTCTTCAGTGAGCTCATCTTGCATTCCACAATCCGTTTCTTATTCCCTGTCAGAAATAGATCATCCACATACAGTAACAGTATGACAGGTTCATCTTCTATAACCTTGAAGTAAAGGTTAGGATTGGCTTTTCTCTTGGTAAAGTCTAAGCTCGTCAGGAAACTATCTATCCTTCCATACCAAGCTCTAGGAGCTTGCTTTAGACCGTACAGGGCCTTCTTCAATTTGCATATGTGAGTCCGTATGTCTTCAACTTCAAATCCTTGTGGCTGTTCTATGTATACTTCTTCTTCAATCACACCATTCAGGAAGGCTGTCTTCACATCCATTTGGTGTAAGTCCCACTTCATCATGGACGCAAGTGCCATGATAGCTCTAATCAAAGTATACCGTGCTACTGGTGCAAATGTTTCTTCATAATCAATTCCCTCTTTCTAAGAGAAACCTCTAGCCACAAATCTTGCCTTGTAGTTCTCTATACTTCCGTCAGATACATGTTTTATTTTGAAGATCCATTTGGAGGATACTACACTCTTGCCTTCTGGTTTGGGAACTATATCTTAAACAACATTCTTCATTATTGATTTGTACTATTCCGTCATTGCTTCTACCCATTCTTTCTTCTGTA
Source organism: Pseudotsuga menziesii (assembly GCA_001517045.1). Taxonomy (NCBI): domain Eukaryota; kingdom Viridiplantae; phylum Streptophyta; class Pinopsida; order Pinales; family Pinaceae; genus Pseudotsuga; species Pseudotsuga menziesii. Next base: position 209,362 of record LPNX010811083.1, read on the forward strand.
TAACTTCTTCATAGTTTGTAGGTTCTTGATCCACAAGATCACACATCAAAGCTACATAGTTGGAAAATGTCTTGGGCTTCTTGCTTATCCTTATTGAGCCTTCAGAAGCTCCATATCTTTCTGCTTCTTGTATAATTTCTCTTGCCTAAGCAGGCTTTCTCCTCCGTGATATTTCCATTGTAGGGGGTTCTTATGGTTCTGTCATATCATGATCTTCAGGTGCTTCATTGTCAGGGAGGAATGTAGCCTCTACATTTCTGGGAGGTGCATCTTCCTCATAAAAATCTAAATGTTGACATTTTTTGGATCTCTTGAGAGCTGCTTCTTCATCGAATGTTACATCTCTACTGATTTCCATGTGATGGAATCCAGGAATGTAAATTCTGAATGCCTTGGATACTTCACAAAATCCAATAAATATCCCCTTCTTTTCGAAGGGGTCCAACTTTGTTCTTTTCTCCTTTGGTATATGAACATATACTGGACAGCCAACTATCTTGAGGTGACTTACCTTAGGCTTCTTTCCCGTGAACATCTCTTCTGGAGTCTTGAATCCAAGAGCACTGTGAGATATTCTATTATGTACATAGACAGTAGTTCTTGTTGCTTCTGCCCATAGATGCATTGGAAGATCTTAATCATATATCATTGTCTTCACTGCCTCCAGGACGGTTCTGTTCTTTCTTTCCGCAACACCATTTTGTTGAGGATTGTAGGGAGTAGTTAGTTCCCTCTCGATTCCAGCATCTTTACAAAAGGATTCAAACTCTTTTGAAGTATATTCTCCGCCATTGTCTGATTGGAGTGTCTTGATTCTTTTGTCTGAAATATTCTCTATCGAGGCTTTGAATTCCTTAAATTTCTCAAACACCTCGCTCTTTGCTTTCAAGAAGTATATCCAAGTCTTTCTTGAATAGTGATCAATAAATGTAATATAATATTCAAAACCACTCAAAGACGTGGAGGACATTGGACCACACACATCTGAATGAATCAATTCCAACGTACCTTTAGTTTTTGTTTCACTCTTCGAAAATGGATTCTTGATATTCTTTCCTTTCGCACATCCTTTGCAAATGCCTTCATGGTTGATCTTCAAGTCTAGTAATCCCGTCACTACTTTGTTCACATGAGGTAGTGCTTTGTAATTGATGTGGTCAAGCCTTCTATGCCACAATTCACTAGGGTTAGTGGACTCATGAATAAGGGTTGTTTCTGAATGTCCCTTAAACTATACAGGCCTCCTTCTTCTTCACCGATGACAACTGCATCTTCAATTGACTTTCCTTTGGGCCACATGAGTACTTGGCCATCTATGAATGCAACTTTGAATCCTTTCTTATCTAAAGCTGAGATAGAAAGTAAATTCTTCTTTAGACCTGGTACATATAAAACTTCCTTCATCTTCAGGGGATTTCCTAAATCAAGCTTGTAGCTTGCTTCACCAATTCCTTTGATTGGATATTGATAGTCATCTCCTAGAGATACTTTCTAAGGAGAAGTTCTTTTCTTCAAGTTTTGACAGAGTTTTCTTTTGTCTCTTCATGTGCTTTGAAGCACCACTATCAATAAGCCAAGTGTCTTCTCCAGGTGTTACAGACCCAGAGAGTGTAGAGAATAGTACATACTCTTTTGCATCTTCTTCTCTTGCTTGCTTTCTTGGAGGGCCTTCCTCTTCTTCTTCATCATCCTCATCTTCAGCTAGATGTGCATGATGTCTTTTGTTGTTGTTGTTCCTCTTCTTGTATTCGTTTCTTCAAAGGATAATTTCTGGAAATGTGTCCTATCTTATCACAATGAAAACATTGAAAGCTGGAGTAGTCATCAGGGAGACTTTCTCTTGTTCTCTGGAACCTTCTGGGAGGTTTAGACTCCCTGTGGTTTTCCTTCTTGAAGTTGGGTTGACTTCTTCTCTTTGTATGGGTGGCTAGGGCTTGATCATCCTCCTTCAGTAGAGCTTCTCTATTTGCCACTCTAGTCTCCTCTTGAATACAATCTTCCCATACAACATCAAACTTCATTCTTTCCTTCCTGGCACACATCATCTGGATGAATGACTCCCAGGGTCTAGTGAGACCATTGAGAGCAGTCATAACCAATTCATCTTCATCAAGTTTGTCTCCAATGGCTTCTAGTTGTTCCTTGAGCTGGGAGACCCTTGTGAAGTAGTCCTAGATGGATTCTCCATGACTCATCTTGGTGCTCTTCAACTAAGCTATTAGATTCATTGTTCTGTTGATGTTTCTTCCTTCGTACATTCTTGCTAGGACATCATACATTTCTTTCGAATTCTTCTTGGATGACACTTGAGAGATCAAGTGATCCTTGATGGAGTCAGCAATAATCCTTTGTGCCCTAATCAAATCATTTCTGTGGTTCTCCTTAGCTTCAACCTCTTCAAGTTCTGCAACTTCTTGTCAAGGAGAGAGATAGGGCTTTTTCACCTTATGAAAGTTGTCCTATTTAGGTTAGCTCTGATACCATGTTAAGATTCCATATGCTAAGCTAGATTATCAGTATTCAATTTCAATTTCATAACAAAAGCATATAGACGAGATCACTGAAAGAAACAGTATCACAAGATCAACACAGATTTAACCTGGGAAAACCCTAATGGGAAAAACCCAGCAAAAACTTCCTCAATATAGATGATCAAAAGATAAAAGATAAATCCCCAGACTGATCTTTCTCCTCCTTGCATCTACAGCTATCTCTCTCTCTTATACGCTATAGAAGTGAGTGTGAGTGTGTAGAAATGAGGAGAGCCTCACTTATATTTATATTCTTCTGTTTACTTGACAATTCACTCCACCAAGTCGGCCCCACTAAAATTGACTAGGACGACTTCTCTAGGAGGACACAAACAACTTAATATTATATTAATTAGGGTGCGAATGACCCGACTTACAACGAAGGGAATTTCCTCATGACTCTTAGTAATTCTCCTGATAGGAACATCGAGGTATAATGAAATACAAATGATTCTCTCGATAGGAACATCAGGGATAATAAGTAAATACACTTCAAAGTTACAATAATTGAACAATTTTAAACATAAGAGTGCAAAAAAGGAAAGTTTTCTAATTACTACACTGCACAAATCTTTTCCCTTTCGGTAATTCGGTATAACGCAGTGGGTTAGTATTTGTATTACTTTGCAATAAAGTCGAAATATAAATTGAAATAGCAAAGTAATGAAACAAACTACACTAGTAGAAGCAAAACCATGAAAACAAACACCGGCGCGAATCTCCCTAGGGGGGATGGGGAGTGGGTTATGAGGAGCCTACTTAAATCTTTATTAAATTTTTACAACATGAGGGAAATGCACTTTGGTCCTTATACTTTGGATCCAAAGGCTTACAACTTATTGAAAAATGAAAATTTATGAAAAGGGGGAGCTTCGTGGGTCTTCTCTTTACTCGATTTTGCGAAAATTTACTAGAGTTTCCTCCTCTTTTATTGTAAACCTGCAAAAATCAACCAACAAACATCAGTAAAATATGCCCCAAAACACTCTTAAAGTGTTTTGGGAAAACCTACCAAAACTTGTCGAAAAAATTCTAAGTGAAAATGATAAAAAAATTAGGTGAAAATAACTGAGAAAGTAAGCTAAAAGGTTGCTTTCTCTGGGTCTTTGTTTGCTTCTTAATGTTGAGCATGGTTGTCATTGATGACAAGCCATTAACGAAAAAGGAGTGACAAGGAGGACATGGTAGTTTGGGCATTGGAACACCAGGGAGTCCAAATGAACCATTCTGTGGTCATTTGTGTATGATGTGGCTCATAGGTGTATGGAGGACCTTGACATTATGCCTTGATGCCCTTGACATACCTCTTGGATATTGATGTGGCATGATGATGCTTCTTGTATGAAGATGTGGATCTTGAAGACATGAAGTCTTCTTGAAGACCATTGTGGTGCCCCTATTCTCTTGCATAAAAATGTTTTGGGACCCACACATAGTATGATCCAATCCATGTTGAAACCACACACATTGTGGTTTGATAGCCCTTGTTGCCATTATGATGATGATGCCCTAGAAACACATTACACCTTGAACAAATTAAATGATGACATGGTCATAGTATATGATGCTCTTGCTTTGATGGCTTGATATGAAAATTAAAGAATTTATGAAGAAGATGGAGGCTCACTGATTGGATGATGATGATGCCATTGAGTATGGTACCTTGGACTTTGAATACTTCTTTCCTGATGATGAAGCTTACGCTTGCATGAAGTTGATGGTTCCCTGGCATACGAAAACTTGCAACCCACTCTTGAACCTTGGGAAAAAGTCCCTTTACAAATATTCAGAAGAAATTTTAATTTTAAAATTGATGAAATAAATCCGTGAAGTCGGCTCAGTTTGAATATGAAAATATATATTGCAAATATATAGCAGGTTGACTCAAATATTATGATGGAAAATGTGTATAAATACCAAGTCAACGTTTCTCATTTAAAAGCATGAAAATAATTTGATTTAGCATGATTTTCGGGTGGAGGTTGGATCGATCCACGTTTGCAGCAGAGAAGTTAGTTGAAGTTTTCTTTAATTCTCGGGTTACACAGTTCTATAAGGCAGCTGCAACACTTGTGGAAGAGCTGATCTCAGACTACAGTTTTATCTCTGTTCTCTTCACAGGCAGTTCTTGAAGGAGGTTTGTAGTGTTCTGAATTTCAAATAGTAGAAGCCCTAAATTATTTGTGCAGATTCGAGATTGTAAAGAGAAGGCAGAAGGTAACCGTGATCTTATAAAGGCATCCAAGCTCAAGCACTTTTCAAGCTTTGTACGTGTTCAAGACATATGCACTTGAAGTTTGGTGGTGAAAAAGAACTAAAGCCAGTCCCAGATTGAAAGAAACAATGTGCTAAGTTCAACTACAGGTGTTTACAATCTTTGTACATGATCAAGCTTCTACAGTGACTTCCAAACATCCACAAAGTTTTGGAAGATAATTAGTTGCTGTAGATTGAGGTTGAATGAATAAAGGGTTTTGATTGTTTTTACAACATTGCCATATTAGAGAACTGTCCACATTGTCCTCAGAGGAAGTTTATCTCAAGCATATCCTCCATCAGGCTTATATCACAGTGACAAAGAAAACTTGACAGTAGTAGATTGATATTGTTTTGATATGATATGATGTGACACTGATATGGTTTGACTTAACAGAGATGGTGAGTGTTTGAGAAGTCTAGGCATGAACAGATTCTTGAAGTCGTGTGTATGAACAATGAGCAGTGTCTTGACATAACCAGACTTTTGATGACAAAACATACCTTTGATGAATTAGCATGAGCAACACATCAGCAAATCTTTTGATCATTGACATGATTAAAGTATGACCAGATTCTTGAGCAGCAGTTGCTATGAAAATGATTAATTGAGTTGACTTGATAGCATTCAATGACAAGTATAGCAGTGACAAGTTGATGACAGTAATGAGCAGTTTGACGAGTGGCATGAAAGAGTTGCTGAGAGTGATCGGTATGTGAGGGCAAGCTAGGTCTTGCATTTCCATAGTTGGAGATAAGAAAACCAGGCTGGGCCTTGGTATAGGAGTTGGTGCTCTTTTGTCAATTGGTGCTGACGTAATCGCGAAGATTGAAGTCTTCATTGTAATTCATATCATATTATAAATAAAGTTTACTATACTTGTTTGTGATGTGTCTTTTATGATTTATGTTGATGACATGATTAATTGATGAATGTTGATATGAATGATGAACTCTGTTTAAGCTTTGAGAAGTGAAATTTGGTTAAGAGTGCTAGCACACTGATTCACCCCCCCCTCTTAGTGTGGCATTGTGTCTAACACTTAAGGATAACAAAACAAATCCAAGCACTTAGATGCTAGATATGGAATTCAAACTCGGCAGCTAACTTACTAATCAAGCTTTCTGCTATACTAGATAAATAACTTGAATACGTAAGATAACGCTTTAAACCTAGACTAACAAATAATAGTGATTTGAAAACCAAGTACAGATCTTGTAAAGGAAAAGCAACTTTAGGATCTATTCTTAAAATATGAATTTGAATGCAGATCTACGAGTTCCTTTCAAAGGAAAACCGATAACAATGAAATGTAAAGAAGGGGAGAAGGAAAGAAATGGCAGCTTGGAGAAAAGAGGATCCTTGCGCCTTCACTTGTGGTGTGCCGAGGGACTTTCATCTGCAACAAATACTATTAGAAAAGAAAGGCCGAGAGATCAAACAAGATCTTCCACGTCTTCAATCACGACAACCTACATATCACACACTCACAAAACACAGATCAAATGTAGAAGCATGCATATTCAAAAATCACTGTAAAAGCATCCATAAGCAAATGAACATTTAGTAAGATCTCTATTACCAACTTTTTTGTACCATAGTTGGGTTACCTGAGGAGCCGCCGGTTGACAGACTTGTTCAAAGTCTGATTCCAGTGTATCAGTTGATCCGTCTTCATGTCTAGCAAATATTGGCTAGCCAATTTTTGATTTGAGTAATTTTGACCATGGCCCCGCGGGGTTTGTAATAAAATGTGCTAGTAGGGTATTTTTTGAGTGGTTCGGTCTTCTGAGACGTAGAATCTCAAATAAGGTATTCCAAGGATTTTTTTTCCCCTGACAATTATGCTTTGCCTTTAGCCGAGTATAATTGACGAGGTTTTCTCTCGCTTCCTCCAAAGCTAGAATGCCTGATGTTGAATCTGGGCCTTGGGGGGTTATTAGCAATGTTCCCCCAAGTTTCTGGGACGAGGAGACGTGGGAGCGGGGAAACGCACATTCGGGACGCGTGGAGACCACCCCCAAATTTAGGGATATTCCGGGGGGGACGTGGGGACGTCCCTAAAATTATAAAAATAAAATAAAATATCAAAAATAATAATTCATTTGATGTATATTAATGATTATGCAATGTAAATACTAAATATATCAGTTTATTTTCTAAGTAGTACCAAGTAAGAATTGTAAAATGTGAAAATAATGGGAAAACATTAAAAAAAATTCTCGGGGGCATGGTTGGGGAGGGAGAGTTTCGCCCAGGAGTCCCCAAGTCCCCGGGACGCAGGAAACGTGGAAACGCGTCCCCGACCCTGCGGGACGCGTCCCCGTGGAACACTGGTTATTAGAGCCCAACTGAGTGTTATAAACCTACTAGGCATTATTTAGGTAGAGCATGGTCATGTCCTAAGTCATCTGGACATATAAAGTTTTTTCGAAAAAATCTTTTTTGAATGGAGAAAAATTATTTTTTTAATTTTTAATTACTTTTCCTAAGTTTTTTGGGTTTAATTTTTCCATAAATTAAATGGAAAAAACCCGTTCGTAATAAGTCGATCATCCGGACCCCGAATTCAGTGATTGAAGGCTCTAACCTTAAGCCAAAAATCATTCTTGATCAGCCAGCCAGCCAAAACCAACTTTCAGATCATCAATCGGACACATAATGCTCATTTTCTCAAAAAAAGTCATTTTCGAGGAAAAAATGATTATTTTGGAGAAAATTATAACTCTCCAAATTAATCCAAATTCAGCGAAATAAAAGGCTAAATGACATTTCAATGGGCATTTATGATGATTGGAGTTATCATAACTCAACTTCAGTCAACATTCAGTGAATAATAAAGTTATATTCAGTTAACAGATTTGTCATCTCCAGCTAAACTCCCGAATTGGATGAGATGGAGAGCACTCATTGGTTTGATGATTTGATCGAGGTAAAAACTGAAGATAACACTAGCAATGACTCCAAATCATCATGCCGAGCTCATTCAATTACTCCGGTGTTACTCTTAGTTTGGTTTTAGGGTTTTAGCCTTCTCTCTTTGTATAAATAGAGGCTCCTTTAGCTCTATTCGGATGAAATTTTGTAGCAGAGTTACTCTGAGAAAATTGTATCAAGCATTTGCTTTAATTTGTTAATAAAGATCAGACTTTGGAGGTCCATGAGCTCTTGGATGTGGTAGTTCTTTGCAATTGGTTGAGGTGATATTGTCTCTAACCCCTATTTCTTTAATGCTTATGTGAGATTAAATTGTTTATTTGTCAGCTCAAGAGGGCCATTGTTGGCACAATAGACCAATCATTTGTAGTTCAACTTGATTGTTTATGCGCAGTAGATTAGTATTTTGATGGACATGAGTAATCAGTATATACGTAATGTTGATCATGATTCAATTTTCTTAGCATACTAGCATGTATTTTGATCTCACGTTTTGTGTTGAGTTGTAGTGTGTTTTCAGGCTTCACAGGTTGAAGAAGGGTGTGAGCTCAGCTGCTTCTATCCTAGGCTTCAAGCAACCTTTTTAATCTAGCACTTTCATTGCAGGATCTACACAGATCTTCTTCTTTAAAATACAACAAGAAAGTTGGGAGTCTTGCTCTCTCTCTTGGGTTCCATCCATAATTTCAAATACTTTCTTGGTTACCGAACTTCCCTCTTCTAGTTCTCTCTTTGCTCCTTGATCCCCTTATTTTTATTGCTTGCTAGCCTTTTTCTCCTTGCTTGGTTTTTCCCTTTCTTATCTTTTCTTCATTGCTGCCCCGATTTACTCTTTTTACCACTTCTTTTCTTCTTTTTGGACAGCTCTAGTGTGCCCTAGTTTATGCCTCTTTTTGCCCTAGTTTTTGGGCCTTCTTCCATCTTGTTTTTGGTCTTTTCTTCCCCTTTTTGTTCGCTGTCCTGTTTTTTTATTTTTATGACAGCCATCTTCCTTCTTCATCGCTGCCCCGTTTTCATCATCTTTTATATTCATTAATTAAGTTGATTACTCTATTTTTAAATTGTTTATCTTTCTAAGTAAATCAACTGCGTAAATCTCTTGAATCACACTATAAGGTGGATCAAAAGTGCTCTTTGTTGAAGAGTTTAATAAATCATCTTTGCTTTTTGCTCACATTGTTTAATCAATTAACTCTTGAGTAAGACTCTTGAACTTGCAGAAACACAAGTCAAGAGCACTCTCTATCGGAGAGTATCCGTAGTCTTGCATGATCCCTACATTAGTCTCATCTAGATTAGATAAGACTCTTGAACCTTTGTCATAAAACAAGGTCAAGAGCGCTCTCTGTCGGAAAGTAATTAATTAACTTAATAAAACCTTCAACACACACACCCCTTTAATTAATTAACTCCTTTCCCTCATTGCCGGAGTATGCTATAACCGATCCCAGATCGGAATACTCAGAAACGGCACTAGATCTTTAAACCCTATAAGAGTAACTTAATAATACTTAAACACCCATAACCAACGCATCGGCGTTGTAGGGATTCTTCCAAACTACTTCCTAGTAGAGGCGCCGGAACCTCCCGCTGTCTTAGATTCTCGACTAGCTGGTCAATCTTTGCGATACCAGCCTAGGATACTGGGCGGACCCGACATGTCTTCAACGGAAGGAACTTAGAAGAGTCTCCCGGCTTTGACAAACCTTCGTTGACACCCTAATCAAGAGCATTTAAAATTCTTAAAATCTACCAAGAGCACTTGCAAAACCTAATACTCACTAGCTTAATTCCTAGACTGTATTTCATGCGCTTATTTGACTCCGTAAGGCACTGGTCCTTTGTTATATTTGATTAATTTTCTATCTTGATCAACTGTCTATGGTTCATTTCAATTGATTATATTTGAATGCTTAATTAAAACTCTGGAATCTTTGCTTAACTGTGTGATCTCTTGTTAGCAACGTGGATTGCTTTGATTAATCATCATCCCCTTAATATTAAATCATTTTAAATCACAATAACTCTTAAACAACACCCATCCGCATCCAAAACATCTAAAACTTAACTTAAACCTTAAGAGCCTTAGTAAACTCTTTTGTAGGGACTACCCCCCTTGGCTTCGTTAGGAGTTAGCCTAAACGGAGGAGCTAGGAGTAGGTGACAGTACCTGGCTCTATGCTTGCCCCCAATGTCACACCTCTCCCACTTTCTCAAGTGAGCAGACAGCGTTCAACTGATTTCTGCTGCTGGTTTGCAATCGGCAGACAACAATCTCTAAATATTTATACTCAATAGTTCAACTCATTAAACAAAATGATTAACCTATCTCACAAAGTTGATACCAACCCTTCAAGTAAGCTACACAAGATTCAAAGCAAGCATATGGTTCAAATACAGGTTACCTCCATACAACTAGAAGATAATACAACCACTCAACAAGAGCACATCACAATTTAGACGTCCAAAGTCTCTTTATTTCTCAAATGAATACTGATTACAATGCGCAAGCTCTTCCCAACATATTCCAACTACCTTGAAATGGGAGAGGTATGCGTTATTTATAGCAAAACTTGTTGGCAAATTGCTTGTCATTGATGTCAAGTATTTTGAAGGTGTAGCTTGAGATGGACCAAATGAAGATAAGCAAGAAAGACCAAATGACCCATTCTATGGTCATTTGGAGTTGGTCCAAATACCCTAGACAAAGGAAGATGGTGTACAAGCAAGCATGGATGGACGAAGAAAAAAAGTGGCTACGGGCATCTTCAACAAGGACTTACGGGTATCACAAATGGAGTCCTTGCGGGCATGCATGAGGACACTTAAAGGATCATATGCAGGCATGTGAAGACCACCATGATCTGGGTTTAAATCAACAAATGCAAACAAAATCGTTGAGGTGTTCATAACGACAAACATATCATTTGATAAAATGATAATATGATTCAGACAAGTCGGCCCCCAAACATTATATTGCTTAGAAAAATACAAATTAAAAAAGGGGACAAGTCGGCCTCCAAACGATCTGGGAATGACAAGTATAAATAAAAGAAAAATCTTATTTTGTGGAAGGTGGGAAGAGTGCGGTAGTGTGGAGCAACGTGGAGCAGTGTAAAGCAGCGTGCAGCAGTGTGGAGCAGCATGGAGCAGGGTAGAGCAGCGTGGAGCAGCGTGGAGCAAATGGACAAGGATCGGAAGGCAGAAGTAAGGAGGACAGGGTCGTGGAAGCTGCGTAGAGCTGAAGGACAGAGTTCAGAAGATAGAAGAACAAAGTTGTGGAAGCTGCGTGGAGCTGGAGAACAGAGTTTGGCAGAGGACAGGGTCGTGGAAGTTGCGGTGAGTTGAGGACAGTAGCGTGGAGCAGCAAAATTTTTGGGCTACAAAATGGTGAGGTCTTGAAAAAATTAAGACAGTGTTTAGGCAGCTGCAGATGAACCAAATCGGTGATAAAAAGACTACTATCTTAAAATTTCCAGTCTGGAATGTATAGGGAGGTAGGGTGGAGCTGGGGACAGACTGTTCAGTCTTTTGGCAAGTTGAAGCCTGCCTGGATGTTGTGGCATCCTTTTTTTTTTTTTAACTTGGAGGTTGAAGCCACCTGAGGTGTTCAAACACCTCTATGATTATGAATAAAATTATATATTAATTTGGATACCTTTCTGAGTATTACATCTGTGCTCCCATGTATTGTGGATATTGCATGTTGGTAGCTTAAATTGAAATTAAGCAAAACTAAGTGAGAAAAAATAGAATTAAGTGGCCAATACTAATTCACCCCGCCTCTTAGCATTGGGTGTGTGTTCTTCAATTGGTATCAGAGCCAGGTTTCTTCAAAAGGCTTGACAGCTGAAGAAGATCCTTGAGAACACACAATGGGAGGAGCAAAGTTCAGAGATGTTCCTAGATTCGATGGAAGCAATTATGTTTATTGGAGCAAGAGAATGAATGCTTATCTAGTCTCTCTAGGATATAATATTTGGAAAATTGTAAAAGATGGGTATAAGGAACCAACAAGTGGTCCAACTTCCAATGATGAAATAGAAGAATGTGAGAATAATGGTAGAGCTGTAAATGCAATTCTAGCAGGCCTGAGTGAGTCAGAATTCTACAAGGTCATGAACTATACCTCAGCTAAGGAGATGTGGGATAAGTTAGCCACCATCTACCAAGGAGATTCTAACGTTAAACAAGCAAAGCTTCAGACATATAGAAGTCAATTTGAAGGTCTTTAAATGACAGAGGAAGAAAATATAGCAGCCTACTTTCAAAGGGTTGAGGAAGTTGTGAACACCATGAAGAGTCTTGGAGAAACAATGGACCCAATATTGGTGGTACAAAAGATTCTTAGAACCTTGACTTCCAAATACAATCCCAAGGTCTCGGCTATTGAAGACAGAGAAATTGGATGAGCTTAAAATAGAGGAAATTCAAGGAATTCTGACAGCATACGAGATGAGGATTCAAGAACCAGGACCAAGTGAAGCAGTTTTCAAAGCAACAAAGAACAATCATCAACATCATGAATCCTGTTCACTTGATTGTGAAATCTCTGATGAAGAAATAGTTAATTCCGTCAATCAGCTTCGAAGAGGAATTGGAAGATATAAAGGGAAGCTTCCTTTAAAATGTTTCAGCTGTGGAAAAATTGGACATTTTGCTGCCAAGTGTCCCCTCAAGAAATATCAAAGAGGAACGCTTCCACAAAGAAACTTCAAGGATCAAAGAACAGCAGACAGGCAAACACTGTTTACTAAGACTGAGGAGGAAAGTGTCTCAAACTTTGAAGAAGAAGAGGAAGAATTTTTTGGAAATGACAGAAATGAAATTCTATTTCTAACACATGATAACACCGAAGATCAGATGGAATTAGAAGAAGGGGTTGTAGACCTTGAAGCAGAACTGACTGCAACATTAGAAGAAATTGACAATTTGAAAAATTTGAATGAAAAACAAGAACTACAACATCAACTTGCTAAAAATCTTTTGGCCAAAAGATTCAAGGAAGTAATTCAAAAGGGGGAAATAAAAATCGATTCCCTCAGGGAAGAACTTCAAAAGTCAAGAGTGTTGAAAGGTTCCACCGAATTAGACAATTTGCTCTTACATCAGAAAAGAGATGGAAATACAAGAGGGTTGGGTTGTAGATCAAATGAGAGCAGACCAGATTGTTCCCTAAATCAAGAACTTCAAACTATCAACAGAACAATCAATCAACTGAAGGAGAATCTAGCCAAGATTCATGAACCCCTAAATAAAGCTCAAAGACAATTAGTCCCGAGAGAGAAAGAGGTTGATAAACTCAAAAGTGAAGCGATCAGCTTGAAGAAGCCAGACAATTTGCAGACAAACAGAAGGGTTGAAGTTGAAGACCAAAATTACAAATAACCTCCTGTCTACAAGAAGACAAAGTTTTCCCAGGTATCAAGGTTCTTTTCTTGGTCATTGTTATAATTACTACAGGTTCGGTCACAAGGCAATTGACTGTAGAGGACCTAGAAAAAGTGTAGATTTTCTTAGAAAACAGTATAGTGAGGAAAACATTGATCAACACCAGAATTCCTTCTCTGTACTCACTCAAGTAGTGGAGTGCTCAAAATGTAACAAATTTGGACACACTGTTGAAGATTGCAGGTTAAAGATCAGTCATGATAGTGAGATCACTAAAGATATTTGTGGTCTGGCTTTCTATGCTCATAAGGATAAAGCTAAATGGTATATTGACAGTGGGTGTACTAAACATACGACAGGACATAAGGACAAGTTTCTCACACTGAAAAGGAGCAATGGAGGTGAGGTATCTTTTGGAGACAATGGAACAGCCAAAATACTTGGAAGAGGAACCGTACCTTTGAAAGGAAATACCAAGGCTCAAAATGTCCTCTATGTTGAAGGATTAAAGCACGACCTACTCAGTGTTGGGCAACTCTGTGATGCCGATTATAATGTCACCTTCTTTACACATCACTGTGAAATTAGAAGAAACAGGTCCAAACAAATTACAGGGAGAGGAATCAGATCTCCTGGAGGAGTTTATGTTTTGGAAGAAATAGAAGGTGAAAGATGCTTTATCAGCCAGAGTGAGAACAACTGGCTCTGGCACAAACGTTTATCCCACTTAAACTTTGATAACATAGTGAAGATTAGTCAAACTGAAGCAGTTCGAGGGATGCCAAAGATATCAAAACCTGTGAATAAGCTATGTGGCTCATGTCAACACGGGAAACATGTAAGAGCAAGCTTTAAGGAAAAAGTGCATCAGTCTACCTTACATCCTCTTGAGATCATTCATACAGATTTATGTGGGCCTGCAAGAACTCGAACCCTTCAAGGTGAGCTCTATTTCATGCTGTTTATTGATGATTTTTCTAGAATGAGTTGGGTAACCTTCCTGAAAAACAAATCAGAGGCTTTTACAAAATTTAAACTTTTTAAAGCCAAGGTTGAAAATGAGAGTGGACGTAAGATTAAATGTCTTAGATCAGACAATGGAGGGGAATTCACATCAGGAGAATTTAAAAAAAATTGTGATGAAGAAGGTATCAAGCGACAATACTGCACAGCACGCACCCCTCAACAAAATGCCATAGCTGAGAGAAAAAATCGGACTGTTCAAGAGGCTGCAAGAACTATGCTGCTTGAAGCTAATCTAACTGAAACCTTCTGGAGAGAGGCAGTAGGAGCAGTTGTTTATATCATAAACCGAGCACAATTGAGAGTCAACAACAATAAGACTCCCTACGAACTGTGGACAGGTAAAAGGGCCACCGTAGACTACTTCAAAATTTTCGGAAGCAAATGCTACATTAAAATCATTGATGAAAATTTGGGTAAATTTCACTCCAGAACTGATGAAGCGATATTTCTCGGTTATTCAACTGAAAAAAGGGCATACAAATGCTACAACAAACGTTTAAGGCGAATTGTTGAAAGTATAGATGTTATTATAGATGAAGAATTGATGCAAAAATTATCAGAATCAGATCCTGTTGACACTGATGATGGAGACACATCTGATGCGGAAGAAACAACAAACAATCCATCAAAGGATCTTTTAAATCAACCAGAACAGACCGAAGACAGAGAACTGATCTCCACCACTACAAAAGGTAACAAACCCTCCATAAAATCTGTCATGCGCGATCATCCTGAGGATCTTATTATTGGAGATTTGGACGAAGGCATGAAGCTCTGATCAACATCATTGAAGAAAAATCTAGCACTGCTTTCAACTGTTGAACCAAAAAACTTCAATGAAGCTGTTAATGATGGATTATCGAAAAGTGCAATGAAAGAAGAATTGGATCAAATTGAGAATAGTGGAACCTGGGAATTAATTCCTAAACCAAATGATAGAAACATCATTGACACCAAATGGATTTACAGAAACAAGCTGGATGCAAATGGGAAGGTCATTAGAAGTAAGGCAAGATTGGTGTGTAAAGGGTACACCCAAATGGAAGGGATCGATTTTGATGAAACATTTGCTCCAGCAGCTAGGATGGAGCTAATCAGGATAATCCTGGCTTTCTCATGCTTCAAAAACTTTAAAGTCTACATGATGGATGTTAAATCAGCCTTCTTAAATGGGTCATTAAAGGAATAAGTCTACACTGAGCAACCTGAAGGTTTCGAAACTCCAGGAAACGAAGACTATGTTTGGAAATTGAAGAAGGCTCTCTATGGACTCAAACAGGCACCAAGGGCTTGGTATGAGCACTTGGATAATTATTTGATTTGACAAAATTTTCAGAGAAGTAGCACAAACAACAATCTCTATCTCAAATTCAGTAATGGTAAATTGCTGGTCACAGTCATGTATGTTGATGATCTAATCTTTGGGAGCAATGAAGAAAGTCAGTCAAAAATTTTCCAAAGAAATGTCAAAAGAATTCAAAATGTCAATGATAGGTGAATTAACGTTCTTTCTTGGTCTACAGATCTCACAGGACTCTACAAGTACTTTTATATCTCAATCCAAATATTTGAAAGATATGCTTCACAAGTTCGGTATGAAAGACAGCTCTCCTATATGTACACCTATGGTAACTAGTTGTAAGCTCAGGAAAGAAGACGAATCTCCTGCTGTAGATCAAACAGTGTATACGTCCATGATTGGAAGTCTGCTATATCTTACTGCTTCTCATTCTGATGTCATGCAAGCAGTTGGGTTAGCGGCAAGATTTCAGGCAAATCCAAAAGAATCCCATATGACCACTGTCAAAAGAATCCTCAGATATCTTAAAGGAATGATTGGCTATGGGTTCTGGTATCCAAAAGATGAAAATTTTGAACTCATAGGATTTTCTGATGCAGATTGGGCAGGCAGTATTGATGATAGAAAGAGTACCAGCGGGAATGTCTTCTTCCTTGGAAAATGGCTAGTAGCTTGGTCAAGCAAAAAACAATCCTCTATCTCCCTATCAACCACCGAAGCTGAATACATATCGGCAGCAAAATGTTGCACTCAACTCTTGTGGATGAAACAAATCCTAGAAGATATTGAACTCAAAATCGATCAACCACTTGTAATTTACTGTGATAACACCAGTGTTATTAGTATATCAAAAAATCCAGTCATGCATTCAAAAACCAAGCATATCCCAATTAAGTACCATTTCCTGAGAGAGCAAGCACATGATCAAAAGATCAAATTGGAATATGTGAACTCTAAAGAGCAAATAGCAGATATATTTACCAAGCCACTTCGAAGAGAGGCTTTTGAAAACCTTAGAGACAAATTGGGAGTAAGGCTCCCCCCTCAACAAAAGAAACTTTAACAATATAACAAACATGTAAAGGAAGTGCAGGACAGCAGAGATAGGAGGAGCAAGATGAAAGGTGCTGGACTGCAGAGTTAGGGGGAGCAGGTTCTCCAACTTCCTTTGCCATTGATGTCAAAGGGGGAGAGCAATAAGAAGCTATTAGTCACTCTTCTTCAAAACCTCAAGTTGATCAGCTGGGTTGACATCAATGCCAAAGGGGGAGACTGCTGGCAAATTGCTTGTCATTGATGTCAAGTATTTTGAAGAAGGTGTAGCTTGAGATGGACCAGACGAAGACAAGCAAGAAAGACCAAATGACCCATTCTGTGGTCATTTGGAGTTGGTCCAAATACCCTAGACAAAGGAATATGGTGTACAAGCAAGCAGGGATGGGCGAAGAAAAAAAGTGGCTACAGGCATCTTCAACAAGGACTTACGGGTATCACAAATGGAGTCCTTGCGAGCATGCATGAGGACACTTAAAGGATCATATGCAGGCATGTGAAGACCACCATGATGTGGGTTTAAATCAACAAATGCAAACAAAATCGTTGAGGTGTTCATAACGACAAACATATCATTTGATAAAATGATAGTATGATCCAGACAAGTTGGCCCCCAAACATTATATTGCTTGAAAAATACAAATTAAAAAAGGGGACAAGTCAACCTCCAAATGATCTGGGAATGACAAGTATAAATAAAAGAAAAATCTTATTTTGTGGAAGGTTGGAAGAGTGCAGTAGTGTGGAGCAACGTGGAGCAGTGTAAAGCAGCGTGCAGCAGTGTGGAGCAGCGTGGAGCGGTGTAGAGCAGCGTGGAGCAACGTGGAGCCCGTGGACAGGGATTGAAAGACATAAGTAAGGAGGGCAGGGTCATGGAAGCTGCGTGGAGCTGAAGGACAGAGTTCGAAAGATAGAAGAACAAAATTGTAGAAGCTGCGTTGAGCTGGAGAACAGAGTTTAGCAGAGGACAGGGTCGTGGAAGCTGCGGTGAGTTGAGGACAGTAGCGTGAAGCAACAAAATTTTTGGGCTACAAAATGGTGAGGCCTTGAAAAACATGAGACAGTGTTTAGGCAGCTGCAGATGAACCAGATCGGTGATAAGAAGACTACTATCTTAAAATTTCCAGTCTGGAATGTATAGGGAGGTAGGGTGGAGCTGGGGACAGGGACAGACTGTTCAGTCTTTTGGAAAGTTGAAGCCTGCCTGGATGTAGTAGCATCCTTTTTTTTGTTTAAACTTGGAGGTTGAAGCCACCTGAGGTGTTCAAACACCTCCATGATTAAGAATAAAATTATATATTAATTTGGATACCTTTCTGAGTATTACATCTGTGCTCCCGTGTATTGTGGATATTGCATGTTGGTAGCTTAAATTGAAATTAAGCAAAACTAAGTGAGAAAAAATAGAATCAAGTGGCCAATACTAATTCACCCCCCCTCTTAGTATTGGGTGTGTGCTCTTCAAAACTGACCCCAGGGGGTGCATCCACCATTGAGAGAGCAAGGTTGAGTCATGGAATAATTTGAGGGATTAAGAGTTAGTTAGGATGAAGGGAGAGGCGCCACATCTCCCAAGGAGATGCACCCTCACCTAATAGAATCCAATTGCCAATCCTGAAGATGTCACATGTTGAACACGTCAAGTATGAGGGAGGGGGTGCATTCTCTTGTCTTAATGGAGTCACCACCTCTTCAACCTACTTCAATCATGTTGCTTTAATTAAGGGAACAACTCATCGTGGAATGGAGGAGAGTTTTGCTCCTTAGCCTTGGTTACAACCTCAAATCAAAACACACTTCAATGGCCACATCCAATCGCTAATCTTGAAGTGAAAGGCACATTTACCAAATTATAATGGTTTGCTAGAGCATAAAACTTAATAACAAATGACACCTTTGATTATGAATGAGGTCGCCATTCATGGGGGACATGATTTCCACCTCACCCAAACATATTAAACATGTGCTTTTCGACTTTTTTAATTTTTTGTCATATGCCAAAATGTTGCATTTTTCGCATTTAAGTGTCATTCTGATGCGCCGATAGCGAAAAATGACCGTAAGTGACTTTTTGATCACCCGGAGTATATGAAAAGTGGGTCTTGAGGTAAAGAGTATGCTATGAGCGTTAAAACGAGCATCCCCATGACAAATTCCACCTCCTAATCAAGTTTTTATGCCATTTACAAGTTTTTAATTAAACCATTAAAAAATGACTTAAAAAATGGATAAAAAAAAAATTCTCGGAAACGAACAAAAACTTAGGGGGGCCTAGCACATGTCCATACGACTCAATATCGATGTCTAGCATGCTCATATACATTGAAACGTGAACTTTAATAAACTCCTAAGGCCTAACCACCAAGACGACCATTCCAGCTTTGGAGGAGCAGTGAAAAACTCGAAAATTATACATCGTTTATTCAACATTGCATAATTGACAAGGGAAAAAACACCTTAGAATGATCGGATTGATGTCTAATTCTGAGGAAGCCAAGTCCCTTACAAAAATTTTGCCATGCTAGTACATTTATTACAACTCCCCCAAAGGGGGTATGAATATGTGATACAAAAATAAAAACGCAAAGAAGGCCTGATGGACCCCGGAGCTATGAGTATGAACAAGTACTTTGTTCATCTTTGTCAGCTCACTTGAAAGTCCGACTGAGTGCAACTCAGGCGGTAACAACTTTTACATAAAGTCATCATGCTAAAACTCATTTTAATACAATTCCCCATGGAGTATGCACATGTTAAAAAAAAATTAAAAGTTGGCCTAAGAAGGTCTGCATTGACTTTTGAACTTGAAAATTGAACAAGTAATTGTTCATCCTTGGCAAATCAGTTAGAAATCCAACTTAGTTCAATTTAGTTGGTAACAAGACCTAAAGCTTTGGGTAACATAAACTGTTGTAACTTGTAAGGTACTTTAAAGAGTTTATCTAACCATTTTAGTGCTTATGATTTGCTTGCACTCAGAAATTTACATGGTATCGGAGCTTTATTGAGAAAAGGGTTAGAATTCACAGGTTGTGATTTTCAGACATCATAGGGAGTTTTTTTTGTTCATCAAAGGCAGATTTGGACTTACATTTTCAGTTTGATGGCCATTGGGTTGAGTCTAGAAGACAGATTGGATGGGGAAACCAACTTCATTCCTTGGAAAGAAATGATTGTACTTATCCTGCAGGAGATTTAATTGTGGGATGAAGTAGTGAACAACACCCAAGCAAAGTCTGTGCAGATTCCCACAGCTACATATGCAACAACATTGGCAGCCTTCAATAAGGACATCAAGGCAAAGAGGATTGTCCTTGATACGGTGAAAGACCATTGGATCTCACACGTGACTGGTAAGGATGGTGCTTACCAAATGTAGGATGCCTTGACCAATCTGTACCAAAGTTTGAAGGAAAATTGAAAGATGGTATTGAGAGAAAAATTGAAGGGCATAAAGAAGGAAAAATATGAAAATGTGACCTCTTACCTTATTCGAATCACTTAGGTGAGGGATGAGCTTGCAACTATTGGGGAGGTTGTGCAGGGAAACAACCTTGTGAGGGTTGCACTGAATGGAGTAACCGAGCAGTGGGCAATCTTTGTAGAGGTTGTTGTTGCGCGAGAGAACATGCCTTCTTGGGATCGTCTCTAGGATGACATTGTGCAGGAAGAGGCCCAGAGAAATTATGTGCAGGATAGCTCATCAAATGGTAATGATGAAGAGGGGAATGTTTCCTTGTCATCCATAGGAAAGAAGTCCAAGAAGGGCCCTATGGGAGCGGCTATGCAGCAGAGAGGTGAGCAAAAGAAGGACCCAACCAACATCAGATGTTATGCATGCAATGTGTTTGGCCATTATGTTGGCCAATGTCCTAATAAGAAGAGGGGTAAGCAAGAGAAACAGGAAGAAGTTGCAGCTACATCCAACATAGAGAGATACGTTCAATGATAGAGACATAATTCTCTCTTGTCACAATTTCTTTGAGCTGCGACAATAGTAGACCTATGGATGCAGGGAAATGGATAGTTGATGGTGCGTATTGTGATCACATAACTGAGATGCGAGATGCATTCCTCACTGTAGAGACAAATTCCAGAGCAGCTTGTAGAGGATGGAGAGGGTACAGTGTATGTAGTCAGAGGAGTGGGATGTGTATGGTTCCAACTAGAGTTTGGAGAGCCTCTAGAGGTATCATGAGTGCTCTATGTTCCAGGGATAAGAGATAGTATACTCTCTATTCTAGCCTTGGAGAGTGTAGGATATGCAGTGGTGTTCAAGAGTGAACACACAATTATCTTGTTAAAATTCCATATGCTAAGCTAGATTATCAGCATTTAATTTCAATTTCATAACAAAAGCATATAGACAGGATCACTGAAAGAAACAGTATCACAAGAACAACACAGATTTATCCTGGGAAAACCCTGAAGGGAAAAAGCTAGCAAAAGCTTCCTCAATATAGATGCCCCAAAAAGATAAAAGGTAAAACCCAAAAAGACTGCTCCTCCTTCTCCAACTACAACTCTTTCTCTCTCTCTCTTATGCGCTACACAAGTGAGTGTGTGTGTCTTAAATGAGAAGCGCTTCCCTCTATTTATATTCTTTCGTTCACTTAATATTTGACTCAGCTATGTAGGCTCTAGTAACCACAACTGGGGTACTAATGACCTGACTTACAACGAAGGGAACTTCCTCATGACTTTTAGTAATTCTCCCGATAGGAACATCAGGGTACAAAGAAATACAAGTGATTCTCCCGATAGGAGCATCAGGGACCACTAAAAATATATATTTAGAATATTCTTCGAAGTTACAATAATTCAACACTCCCCCTTAACGAGAAGGGTATTCTACAACAACATCAACAACAATAACAGTAGGAGAGAGAGGGCATCATCAACATCATCATCAGGGTGATACATCTATAAATAATTGGAAGCTTTTCATCATCTTCAACATATAGTCTTCATCTTCAAACTTCAGCAACAACAACACTTTGATCGCTCGATCGACAACATCATTTCGATCAGCAACATCATCATTTGAACTTTCGATCATCATCATCATATTCTGAACTTTCGATCAGCAACATCATCATCATCACATTTTGCTCTTTCGATTAGCAACATCATCATCATCACATTCTGATCTTTCGATCAGTAACATCATCATCATCACATTCTGATCTTTCAATCAGTAACATCATCATCATCACACTCTGATCTTTCGATTAGTAACATCATCATCATCACACTCTGATCTTTTGATCAGGAACATCATCATCATTAGCAACAACCTGCAATCCTCAATACGAAGACGAAAGTCTTTGGATCACTTTTGGACTAAAAGTCTAGGGATGATACAATCCCACCACATTCTCGACAACCACTCCCTATCACTTGAGGACTAAGTCCAAGGATGATGCAATCCTACCACGTTCTCGAGTACCGAAGTCACCAGATCCGTTCTGAACAAAAGTTCAAGGATGATACAATCCTACCACGTTCTCGAGTACCGAAGTCACCGGATCCGTTGTGAACAAAAGTTCAAGGATGATACAATCCTACCACATTCTCGAGGACCGAAGTCACCGGATCCGTTATGAACAAAAGTTCAAGGATGATACAATCCTACCACGTTCTCGAGTACCGAAGTCACCGGATCCGTTCTAAACAAAAGTTCAAGGATGATACAATCCTGCCACATTCTCGAGGACCGAAGTCATTGGATCCATTCTGAACAGAAGTTCGAGGATGATACAATCCTACCACGTTCTCGAGTACCGAAGTCACCGGATCCGTTCTGAACAAAAGTTCAAGGATGATACAATCCTACCACATTCTCGAGGACCGAAGTCACCGGATCCGTTCTGGACAGATGTCCCGGGATGATACAATCCCTCTTTATTCTCGAGGACCGAAGTCATCGGATCACTTTCGGACAAGTGTCCAAGGATGATACAATCCCACTGCAACATCACTGCTCCCCCTTTCGAGGAAGGTCTTTCCGAACAACACCAAGCTTGTCTCAAAAGTATTAGAACTTTATCCGGGACAGAGGCTTCGTCAACACATCAGCAACTTGTTCATCAGTACTCACATACCGGAGCTTTATGGTTCCCTTCTGCATCATATCTTGGATGTAGAAATACCAGATTTCTATGTGCTTCGATCTATCGTGGAACACCGGGTTCTTTGTCATCTTTATACAACTTTGGTTATCACATAAAATCACGGTACTATCCAACTCCAGGTTGAATAAACCTGACATCAGCTTCCAAATCCATATGGCTTCACAACTAGCAAAGCAAGCTGCTATATATTCTACTTCAGCCGTGCTAAGAGCAACACAGGACTGTTTCATGCTAAACCATGAAATCATAGCAGATCCCAGACTATAACATCCACCTAATGTGCTTTTCCTGTCTGATACACTTCCAGCCTCATCTCCATCCGTATAGCCATACAGTCTGTACTCATGGCTTCCATCATAGTATAGACCAAAGTCTATAGTCCCTTTCAGATATCTCATCACATGTTTTGCAGCTATTAGGTGAACACGTCTAGGTTGAACTAGATATTGACTCAAGGTGTTCACAGCAAAACAAATGTCTGGTCTGGTATTTGTTAGATACATCAATGACCCAATAATCTGTCTGTATTGAGTCACATCCACTAACTCTGATGAGTCATCAACTAACTTCAGGTTGGAATCCATGGGTGTGGCCATGGCTTTGCATTCCAACATATCAAATCTTTTCAATATCTCTACTGCATACTTCCCCTAGTTGAGAAAGATTCCTTCTGAACTTTGCCATACTTCTAGACCTAGGAAATAATGCATTAACCCAAGGTCTTTCATCTTAAAGTCTTCAGCGAGTTTCTTCTTGCTTTCCACAATCTGTTTCTCATTCCCTGTCAGAAATAAATCATCCACATATAGTAATAGTATGACAGGTTCGTCTTCTATAACCTTGAAGTAAAGGTTAGGATCGACTTTACTCTTGGAAAAGCCCCTGCTCATTAGGAAACTATCTATCCTTCCATACCAAGCTCTAGGAGCTTGCTTCAAGCCCTACAAGGCCTTCTTCAACTTGCATACGTGAGTCTTTCTGTCTTCAACTTCAAATCCTTGTGGTCATTCTATGTATACTTCTTCTTCAATCACGCCCTTCAGGAAGGCTGCCTTCACATCCATCTAGTGTAAGTCCCACTTCATCATGGATGCAAGTGCCATGATAGTTCTAATTGAAGTATACCGTGCTACTGGAGCAAATGTCTCTTCATAATCGATTCCCTCTTTCTGAGAGAAACCTCTGGCCACAAATCTTGATTTATACTTTTCGATACTTCTGTCAGCTGTATGTTTTATCTTGTAGATCCATTTGGAGGATACTACACTCTTTCCTTCTAGTTTGGGAAGTATATCCCATACATCATTCTTCATTATTGACTAGTATTCTTCAGTCATTGCTTCTATCTATTCTATCTTCTGTACAACTTCTTTGTAGTTTGTAGGTTCTTGATCCACCAGATCACACATCAAAGCCACATAGCTGGAAAATGGCTTGGGCTTCTTGCTTATCCTTGTGGAGCCTTTAGGAGCTCCATATCTTTTTGCTTCGTGTATAATTTCTCTTGCCCAAGCAGGCCTTCTCTTCCGTGACATCTCCCTTGTAGGAGGTTCTTGTGGTTCTGTCATATCATGCTCTTCAGGTACTTCATCTTCTGGGAGGGATGTATTCTCGACATTTCTGGGGTGTACATCTTCCTCATATACTTCTTCATGTTGACATTTTCTGGATCTCTTGAGAGCTACTTCTTCATCAAATGTTACATCTCTACTGATTTCCATGTGATGGAATCCAAGAATGTAAATTCTGGATGCTTTGGACACTTCACAGAATCCAATAAATATTCCCTTCTTTCCAGAAGGGTCTAACTTGGTTCTTTTCTCTTTTGGTATATGAACATATACAGGACAACCAAATATGTTGAGGTGACTTACCTCAGGCTTCTTTCACGTGAACATCTCTTCTGGAGTCTTGAATCCAAGAGCACTATGAGATATTCTATTCTGTACGTAGACAGCAGTTCTTGTTGCTTCTGCCCATAGATGCATTGGAAGATCTCGATCATATATCATTGTCTTCACTGCCTCCATGATGGTTCTGTTCTTTCTTTCCGCAACACCATTCTGTTGAGGATTGTAGGGAGTGGTTAGTTCCCTCTTGATTCCGACATCCTTATAAAAGGCTTCAAACTCTTTTGAAGTATATTCTCCGCCAATGTCTGATCGGAGTGTCTTGATTCTCTTGTCTGAAAGACTCTCTATCAAGGCTTTGAATTCCTTGAATTTCTCAAACACTTCGCTCTTTGCTTTCAAGAAGTAGATCCATGTCTTTCTTGAATAGTCATCAATAAAGGTAATATAATATTTGAAACCACTTAAAGATGTGGAGGACATTTGACCACACACATCTGAATGAATCAATTCTAGCGTACCTTTTGTTTTTGTTTCGCTCTTAGGAAATGGATTCTTGGTGTTCTTTCCTTTCGCACATCCTTTGCAAATGCCTTCATGTTTGATCTTCATGTCTGGTAATCCCGTCACTACTTTGTTCACATGCAGTAGTGCTTTGTAATTTATGTGAGCAAGCCTTCTATGCCATAGTTGACTAGGATCAGTGGACTCATGAACAAGGGTTGCTTTTGAATGTCCCTTGAGTTTATACAGGCCTCCTTCTTCTTCACCAATGATAACTGCATCTTCAATATTCTTCCCTTTGGGCCACATGAGTACTTGGCCATCTATGAATGCAACTCTGAATCCTTTCTTATCTAAAGCTGAAATAGAAAGTAAATTCTTCTTCAGACCTGGTACATATAGTACTTCTTTCATCTTCAAGGGATTTCCTGAATCAAGCTTGTAGCTTGCTTCCCCAATTCCTTTGATCGGATATTGGTAGTCGTCTCCTAGAGATACTTTCTGAGGAGAGTTCTTTTCTTCAAGTCTTGATAGAGTCTTCTTTTGTCCCGTCATGTGCTTTGAAGCACCACTATCAATAAGCCAAGTATCTTCTCCAGGTGTTATAGATCCAGAGAGTGCTGAGAATAATACATACTCTTATGCATCTTCTTCTCTTGCTTGCTTGCTTGGAGGTCCTTCCTCTTCTTCTTCTTCGTCCTCATCTTCAGCTAGATGAGCGTGATGTCTTTTGTTGTTATTGATCTTCTTCTTATATTCTTGTCTCTTCATAGGACAATTTCTGGTAATGTGTCCTATCTTATCACAATGAAAACATTGAAAGCCGGAGTAGTCCCTATTGAGGAGACTTTCTCTTGTCTTCTGGAACTTCCTGGGAGGTTGATACTCCCTCTTGTTTCCCTTCTTGAAGATGGGTTGACTTCTTCTTCTCTTGGTATGAGTGGCTAGGGCTTGATCATCCTCCTTTAGTAGGGCTTCTCTATTTGCCACTCTAGTCTCCTCTTGAATGCAGTCTTTCAATACAACATCAAACTTCATGCTTTCCTTCCTGGCACACAACATCTCAATGAATGACTCCCAGGGTCTAGTGAGACCATTGAGAGCACTCATAACCATCTCATCTTCATCAAGTTTGTCTCCAACGGCTTCTAGTTGTTCTTTGATCTGAGAAACCCTTGTGAAGTAGTCCTGGATGGATTCTCCATGACTCATCTTGGTGCTCTTCAGTTGGCCTCTTAGATTCATCTTTCTGTTGATGTTTCTACCCTCATACATTTTGGATAGGGCATCATACATTTCTTTTGGAGTCTTCTTGGATGACACTTGAGGGAT